>JAGDQP010001051.1:0-51282 GCA_022664845.1 Lepisma saccharinum
TATATATATATATATATATATATATATATATATATAAATATACACTTTCATATCGTACCGATCTCAATAGGTATATTTTCTTCGAAATCTACCTAAAAAGTAATACGCATGCTTTTGTGTTTGATCTACCGTTGATACCTAATTAAATTATATTATTCATGATCTCATTGCCAGTACAGTATTTTTTTGCAGACTTTTCTTTAGTTCACAATGGTTCGCGGTGTTCTCAAATCTTCTAAAGTTAACTCATTTCACAACGTCATACAATGATAAAATTTTGCACAGCGACGTAAGTCGGGTGGCAATACAATATTTCATTGTTACTCTCATATATTCCCATTTTATATATTTTTAAAACATAATTTAATATATTTTTATTTTTTAAAAAAATTATGGACTTCTTTATCCTAAAATAAACACTAACCTGCAACGAGATTGTGTTTGACTGGTTGCAGAATATTTTAGGATTTGGGTCACAAAACATTACCTTGAGAAAAAGTATCCGAACACCGAAATAACTCGAAAAAAAAATTGTAAAGAAAACTTTTTAACGACACACTTTTCTTAAACAATTCGTACTAAAAAGTAAAAAAAAGGGAAAGAAAATAATTTTGTTATGCATGACGAACAAGAAAAAGCATGCGGCGCGAAAATTCAAGAATTTATAAAGTGACTGTATAGGAAAGCGTGCCCTATTCTTTTCTTTTCAGTCATGCATAAACAAAATTATTTCTTTTAATTTTAGTACGAATTGTTTAAAAAAAATATGCCATTAAAAAGTGTGTGTGTTTTCTTTTCTTTTTTTTTAAATATTGGATTTATAACTAACAGAAATGATATATACAGTTCTTGGGTACCACTGTTTATTTTAGATTTGCTTTTGTGAAGAAAACCGTGTCAAGTATGGGGAAAGTATCGAGATACTTTTGAGGAGTATCGGTATATTTTACTCGTTACTTTTTAAAATAAAGTATCGTGTATCGGTATCTGGATACTATTTTTTTTTTAGTATCTGTGTCTTATTTCTGATACTTTTAAGTAGTATCTTTTCCATGTCTGTTTATTATGGAACTAGCGGACGCAACAGTACTGGCTGAGTCGATTTGAAGTATGGAAGGAAGTAATCAGATTCCACAGTTTTTAAGGGAGGATGAGGTTAAGTGAGGACGACATTAAACCTCATTCGCGAGGGCAAGATTAGTCATCTCTCGCAAAGTCGAGAGCGAAGTTCAAGTTTTATCGTGAAGGTGAATTTGAGCAAGGGTAAGGTTGAAGTTCTCCAGTGAACATCGTTCCCAAGGGCGGGATTTGACTGACATCTCTAGTAAGAATTAAGTATCGTGAGAGGTATTCTAGAGTTAGATTACGAAGACAAGGCTGAATGAGGGCGAAAGCCAAGTTCCAACGTGAGGGCGAGGGAAGCCCTCGCCAAGTTCAATGTTTCTGTTCAATACTAATTTAGATCATAAAGTATAAAACCCACGCACTACGGCTTCTTATAGTTGTCTACAGTATACTCAACCCCTAGGATTCTTATTTTCGTCTACTACAATAGATTTATACACCGAAATAAACCGAACTAATCTTGATTACATCTACATATTTTTACAATGCTTTAAAAATATAGTATTTTTTGTGATTATCATGTGAAGGACTAAATTATCTAAACAAGAATAGCTTTGTTTTAGTTCTTAAATAAGAAAACAGCTCTGAAATACCCTCTAAACTATATCTGCTCAGTAAATTGACTCCTTTATCATTAATGTTTTATTCATCCCACGTAAATAAATACTAAATATGTAAAGGACGTTTCTTCGACTTGCTATCTGATTATTTTGTTCCAATCATTATTAGCTTCGTTTACTCCACTTTTATCTGTTTTCTATGTCCTTTCAACTTTGATCCTCAATCTTCCAAAATCTTGTTCATTTGATGTTGAAAATAAGAAACCTTTCACTGTACTGAAGTTTAATTCTTTGCCTTGAATGTTAAATGTGTGCGAGTTAAAACTATTTAATACACTTCTCGTGACAAAAAGATTTAACAGATGGCCATATATATTGTTGAAACATGTAAGCGAATTTTTTTTACGAACAAAAATATTATTTTGATCTAATTTGTATTGCATTATATTTAGAAAGATATTGTAAGCTATTTAATGTCATTTTGACATGTGAGTAAACGATTCAAAGTTGTTATAGTGTGTAAATTCAAATATACTTTTACCATTTTCTTGAGACACCATATCAAAATGGCAGTTGGTGTATGTAATCAAATATCAGTATGTAGTTTACTTTCGGCCATAGTTAAATCTTCTAATACTAAATGTATTAGTAGTGCATTAATATAACAATTATTACAATATGTTACAGAATAAACTCTGAATATGAAACAGACAAAGAAGAATAGAGCTCTATGTTACGTTCGTACACTCAGAGGAAAAAGGAGGAAAAAGAGAGTCGCTGTGAACCTCCGTGAAGCTGCCCCCCCCCCCCCCCAAGTAATGCACAAATGGTTTCGTTTGTGCTCAATTCCTCGCAAAATTATGCGACATTAAATTCTGCGAAGGGGGGGGGGGGGCAGCTTCACACTCAAATTCCCTGACATTTGAATTTTGAAATGAAACTTGTTCCAATCGTTTGTGCTCAATTCCTCGCAAAATTATGCGACATTCAATTTTGGGGCCCAGCTTCATACTCAATTCGCCCAAAATTTCAATTTCGAAATGAAACTTGTACAATCGTTTGTGCTTCGTTTGTGCCGTAGAAAGTTTCGTTTGTGCTCAATTCGTCGCAACGATATGCGACACTAAATTTCTTTTTGGGTTGCAGTTTCACACTTGAAATCTAAAAGAAAAAAATATATATTTTGATACCGAAATGACGTCAATCGTTTGTGCTTCGTTTGTGCCGGATTGTGGTTTAGAAAGTTTTCATTGTGCTTAATTCGTCTCAAAATTATGTTACGTTAAATTGTTTTGGGGAGGGATAGCTTCACGCTCGGAATTTCGATAAAATTTCAAAGTTGAGCTTGAATTGACATGAATCGATTGTGCTTCGTTTGTGCTGAACATTACAACAAAAATGTCCGTTTGTGTTCAGATCGTCGCAAAATTATGCAACTCTCAATTTTGAGGACATCTTCACTTTTAAATTCAGAATTTTGAAACGAAACTTTACGCCACTCTTTTGTGCCGGATTGTCCCGTATAAAGTTTTCTTTGTGCTCTACTCGTCGCAATAACATACGACATAAATTTTGTTTGGGAGAGCCAGTGTCACGTTAACTTTATGGATGGAGTAACGACAAAGAAGAATGCTTCTGAATCACAGAAAGTTAACATTAAGTGCATTGTGATAAACCATGCTATAATATAAATTGTAAGACCAAAATTATTTCCTGGCACTGTGGAGTTTTCGTCGGTGGGCGTCAGGATGATTGAGATTTGCTCGTAGTTAGAGCATCAATCATTTACATAACATCAAAAGTGAGAGAATGGAGGTATGCAAAACAGCAATAACATATGAAATTTAGGTCGGTAGAGCGAAGATATGCAATAAAGCAATATTCGAAAGACTCTCACAGGGTTGTATTCTTCAACAGACATTTACTATCTCAGTCTCACACTATTGTGGGACCCCCCCTTTCCCCGCAATCTCCCAGCGAACACCTGAAATAAGACACAAGTTTTTGTACTTACCATACGCCAGTACTAGAGATACCAACAGGATAAACTGGACAGAAACAGGTGATAAGTATGATGAAAGTAGATGTTTATTTACACTGAAGGAGATGATGAAAAGGTTTTCCGCACACACACAATATACACAAAATCACAGCACTTAGGTCATATCTTGTGACCTTCACTTAATCTGATTAAGATAATAATCATAACTAATAATAATAAAAAAAATATTATAAAGAAAATTTCAATTTTCTTTACTATTAAGTTCTATTCAAGTGTTTCTTGGCCAAGATTTAAGTATTTCTTTGTTATTCACAGCACTCTTCACACGAATGAACCATTATTGGTAAAGTTCTCTGTAAAAGTCCTTCACATGGTTGAGGTTTTATTACAGATCCCGCCGACACTTGAAGGAAGTCTGCGTAGTTGCTTGGAAGAAATCAGTATTCTGATACACCTCGATTTGATAATGGTGCCATTGGTTACACAGATTTAATTCAACGAGATTTGTTGCGAAAATAGAGTTGTTCATGAAATATTACAACTCTGAGATGTTCTTTGTTGGTTAGTTCTGTCTGTGCAAATTGGTACTTGCACTAATCTGGGTAGCACCAGATGACAGGGCTGAAAGTTCTTCTGTCATCATTTGTTGGGGACAATTGGTGATAGGATACACTGGTAGTTCACCAATTGAATACTGGCATACATGAATAGGCTTGTATGCAGTTATTTACAAAACACAACAAATTAACACACTGACACTTATGTACATATCGACGAAGTTTTCATCCAAGTAACGAAGTTCAATCATTTACCAAAGGATTGCGGTGATTAGTAGAAGTAAAGTTATTTACACATTTATCACTGCACTCGAGAGCGAATAGTTCAGGATAATAAGTTTGTGTAATATATATATATATATATATATTTACTAAAATTATTCTCAACCGAATCACCCTGTGCACATCTTCAGTTTTGTGGTAAAGATACACGACGTTGTATCGAGCATACTTGCAATTGTTTGCTTATTCGATGCCAATGACATCATCCACAATTGTTTACTCATATATGAAAGTAAAAAAAAAAAAAAATAGAAATATTTGGTGTAGTCAGCTTATGTGAAGTCACTTGAAGCAAAGTTTTCAGCAGTTTTCACACGCTTCACCACATAGCTAATCCTTCTTGAATAACAAGTCAAAGTTCTAAGTAACGAGACTTGGTTACTTGCTTCGGAATATAAATATACGGTACTAAGTCGCGTCAACTAGACAACGGCAATTTCGTGACCCGACCGTCAGATAACCAAAATGCAACTCCCGTTGTGTTTCTACCTTAGAGCTCATGTCCCCGAACATCGCGCTACTTTTTTATAGACTCGCTCTTGACTTGCCTTCTGGCATATGGTAGTGACCTACAAAAGTACCGTTCAAGACTTGTTTGTAGTGACACAACATTTAAATACAATAAAAATACAATCTTATTAAGTGCTCTCCCCGCACGATAAATAGCTCATTTGAAAGAGCACGCTCCACAGATTAATTACAATCGAAAATATAGGCATGACACTATTTATATAACTATATATATAAAGAAAAACAAACATAAACAAACATTTTTTCGTAGTCTGCTGCTGGGAGTAGGGCTATTGCACAGTGCTGCCCCCAGGTGGTGAAATGCAGCAGCTACATGACTTGTGTCTGCATGTCAACAAAACATGGTGGAGCGGTTTCCAAATGATGATTATTACTAAATACACATAAACACAAATTAAATAAAGGGCAAAATAATTGATTAAACACACATTAGAAACTATATACAAATGCATGGGGAGATGACACTATCAGATTACATAGAAATTTCAATAATCTCATTGGTATCTCTCTGCTTGTGTGTGAGGTGTCACTGTCTCAGGTGGTACTGAGGACAGCAGGCGAATAAGGAACTCCCAATATAGTGCGGTATTTCTAATAACTTTTAATTAGATTACGCATGAAAAAGGGGTACCACGACACAAGAAAAAAACACAATGAGAATGTTTTGACAGTCCAAGAAACCTGAAAGTAGCTTTCCATACATAAATACATATCATATACAAAATAACAGTAAATTAGATATCACTCCGCCTATCTGCACGCCAGGGCTAGTACAGGTCTGTTTTTTTAGATAGAGGGGTAGCGGGTAGAGACGGGTAAAGTGTGAAAAATACATGGCGACGTCTTTCCTCGCACATCTTTGTACCAAGGTTTTCGCATGGTCCTGAGATAGGCCAAAACAATGGACTTGGAGCTTCTCTCTCTCTCATTTTTTAGCAGTGGTACCATCAGTGTAACTATTTCACTGGTTTGCTAACAGACTCTCGGACTAGACCTTTCTTTTCTCTTTTTCTTGTGCAAAGACTTTTTAAGCTTGATGCAGGATAGCAACATTTAGTGGGTCATGGCACTGGCGACAGTTGTCCTGTGTTGGAGTATCCATCCAAGTTAAAATTGAAATATTCTGGGTATGGAATCAAAGTTACTATTGAAAATGTGGTATTTGTCCATTTCTTCATGCTATATTGGATAGAATATAAACATTAATTGGATCATTGCTAATCCTTCAATAATCCGTTATGATATAATATAAATGACAAAAAAAAAAAAAACCTAATGTATATAATAATAATACGAATTTGCATATGAGATAAATGGAAATTTGTGCGTAAATTATATGCATGTATGCAAATTTACGTATGACGAGTGTGCCTTCTACAGCACCCATACAAACAAGTCTGTTATTAACCCTTCAGCGATTATATTGGTCAAAATACCTATTCAATCTATAACCGTCCATTGGAGTCCCTGCATCATACCATGAAACTTACGTATACATGACCCTTCTCATCAATGCAGGACTATCACAAATTAATAGTGAAAGGTTTCTTCAGCATGTGTTTGACAACACAGATGTAAATATCTGCCCGCTGCATAATTTAAGTACGTTGCATACTCTGGAAGGGATCCAATGTGTTACATCTAGTACCAGTACTAACACTCAGGTAAAGGTTCAACGAATTCAGAATGGTTCTTTTAATTTTGAAGGTTGGACCTGTGTTAGAACCCAAAGAAAAGTGGAGGAAGTGGCCTTAATAACGTGCTTGAGCATTTCAGTGAACTCAAAAATTGTTTGAATCCTCAAAGAAGCAACTCACCGTTTAGTTTGATGTGGTTTATTGGATTAAACAAGTATCCTGGATTGAATTGCTTCATGAACAACCTTTTTAGTAACTATGAAAAGTTACTAATAGGAGTCAATTTACATAATGTACACGTACTATTTATAAATTTTCATCCTAGTTCTATTTACTCGCCATTGTGCTTGACAGCAGATCGAAGTAGAAAAGCTCAGCTAGTCATCATCGTCACATTTGATCCACTTGTGTCGAATTGAATTGGATTCAATTATGGTCTTTAGATATCTATGGCTCAGACTGGGATAGAGTAGGAGAAACGCTGCGCACTGTGAACCCGCATAGTACTTTCTCCTTCCAATTTTTCATACAATCCATCATTTCATTTCAAACTCACCTTAATAACGTCCACAATTCTCTTGCCATGATTACAGTTCCTCTTTCAGGATATTTCCCACTAAGAGCACACAATAAATCAAAACCAACCATTCTTCTTTTATTGTATTTCTAATAAATAAATAATTTGTTAAGTTTAATGTTCATTCCGCTACGTAAATTTTCACAAGATCCTTTCAGTTTAAAATGATAATCAATTACCTCTCTCTGATAGAAAATAATAAATATAACCTACAACATTTAATTGACAATATCAAATCATCAAAGGTAGGTTTTACTAAAAACTAAAATTACCAAAGAAATTTGATTTCCAACTATTAGAAATATGACTAACCTTATCATAATAAATTCTCTGGGGTTTTATTTCCTCTACCTGAGCAAAGAAATAGCTTAAAATTCACAGTACTTTCTTTCTTTGTCTTCTTTATTCAATACCCACAAAAGCAATTTTGACCTGACGGTAAAGTCAATTAAGCTTACTTTAAGAAGTGGAAATACTTGGTGCAAGCTTGGCAATTTTAGATAAATGGTTTAAACAATGTTGAATCAATCACAGTAGTTTGCAAGAATCAAAGTTGAAGTAGCCTTGCCAGGACAAGAAAGTAAAGTAAATTGTACTTCTTTAAAAAATAAAAATGAAAAACATTGCCCTGGATAGGAATCGAACTGAGGACCACTGGCACACCAATCCCATACTGTAGTCCAGCCTGAGTCTTAGATGATTAAAGGCCATAAATGAAATCCAAAAGAAAATTCCGATACTGTAGTCACTAGACCACGGAACCACACGCCCGAGTTTGCTTTTCAAGCGTCATTTATACTTACTCCATCAGATCGCAAGATACGCCTGCAGTAAACAGATGGGAGTTGACGAAGATTAGACTACGTTGAAATAGGCCTGCACGTGATGGAACTTCAGTGCACTGAGACGACAGTGAAAGCGCAACAAAAAATTAAATAAATTTAAAGTTTGACAAGACTCCTCGCATAGTTACTGTTCCAATAAGCTTGAATTAGCTTAGTTATAACAACGAAACCAATTATAGTTTTCCAACAAGCTTGTTTCATGATTGTTTATTAAGTTCAACACATGATCAAGCTGAACAAGCTCAAAGCAAGTGACCTTGTTGCAAGCTGGCATGCTATCTCATTACATGATATACCACAGGAAAAGGCCGCCAAAATACACTACCAATTCATCACCTATTATACTTGCCACTACACAGCATTTTTTTTTTATCATAATCGTTGACAACTCACAACAGCCTAATGGAAATAGGGCACGCACACAGAAGATAAAGCATTTTTCGCGCGCTTCATTGCTACCTCATTAACTAACAGTAATTGTTCAACCATATTAATATATACATCATTTTAAAGCTTATGAAACAGGCAACAACTTTTGTCTAAAGCATATCTTTCATATTGTGAGTTTTAAGCAAGCTACACCGAAAAAAGTGTAAATATTAAAAACAAAATATCGTTATCTTTTGATCTAAATTAGCCAACGGCAAAACTACTTGCAATAGCGCAAAACGCTAGATAAACGTTTTTGTAGCCTGTTGTTCAGGAATTATAACGAAAAAAGAATCATATCGTTATGTCTATTGGTTACGGAGATATAATACAATTTCGGAAAGTCTGTACATGTGTAGTTCATGGGGATAGAAGGGGAAGCACAAGTGGGAGGTGGGGGGAGTTTTGGGGAAATGCACCTCTTGTGGTGATGTATCAACTGTCGAAAATTCAATTTTCCTCTAATTATTCCCGACATATGCCCCCCCTTTTTTTTGCCCTCATTTCCTGGACTGCATACACTTGCGTAATTTTTGATGCAATAAGAGACATTTTTGACACAACATATACTGGGTTAACAACACTGTCTATCCAGAGTTGTTGTATAGTATGTGACACGCTTTCTCCCTCTTCAATAGTTGCTTCGCACAAACGTTATTCTTTCTCCTTATATTGGTTCCTGCGTCTTCAAGCAGTATCAAGGAAAATAATACACCCTGTAGTACTACTGTCCATACATCGTCTTTTATACAAATCCACACTATTGGATCAATCTGTTCCTCTGTATTTGTATTTATTTCTATTAATGGAAGACCTAGACAGTGTATGCTCTAAGAATTCTAACGCGAGGGGATACTTGGACAAAAAAGAATTTAAAAGTTCAAACTCAACTCAGAAATTATCGAATAGCCGTAGATCAGTTGCGAAAATATTGGTTTGGATTCGGGAAGTGCTGGGTTCGATTCTAGTGCGTGACAATTCAGACTGAAGTTTCTCCAGGTCTTTTTCCACGGTGACACCAGGTTAATGCAAGGATAATACCTTCAAAAATAGTCCCTGACCGATTCATATCAGATATCTTCTCCCACTCCTATCCCGCACTGAGCCATAGTTGCCTAAATACAATTCAAAATTCAACTCAGGAATTTAGAACTTGTGAATTCCATAAATCCGTCTTTTAGAAACTTCAACATGCCAAAAACTTGAATATTTTTGGATTCCGAAACACAGACAATGCGGAATTTCGAAATTACAACATTTTAGAATTCGGGGCAAGCTTAATAAGACCGGAGACAGATGATATTATTGTCTCCCAGCAATCATGGATTTGTCCATGTCTTCGTCGAAAATTGTTGAGAATACAAATGCTTTTGACGTTATAAAAATTTTGAAGTTACGTCTTTTTATTCTGACATTCTGAAAATCCCACTTTCCGTGATATCGTCCAACAATTTTGGAATTCTGGAAACTCTAAAACAAATTGCACTCCGAATCCTCAAATCTACGTTATAATTCACAAGTGTTGAGAAATTATCAAATAACACATCCAATTTGCATACCTTGCGAGTAGTAGTGTTCAATCTTAAGTAACATATCCTATCAGTTATGCAATCCACCTAACACTTATGTTAACACAAGGAAGGCTTAGGGTTAGCCTAAAGTAACCATCTCTTAACTCAAGATGGCACCACTACCGCCATATGTCTGTAATGTTTTTATTCCACGAAATGCAATTCTGCTCCTACAAATTCAAGCTTAAACAGTTCAAACTTTCAGAGACGAAAGTTCATAATTATTTCAAGAGTTTAATCCACGGTAATTTTTTGTTCATTGTTGAAAGAGCAACATTGTTCTTGGTTTGGATATGAACTACAACAATCAAGTTATTTCAACAATTAATGAAACAGAAAGTCAAATATTTCGTATTTACATACGAACTGCTTGCAAAATCTTATTGTTTCATCTACTCCGGGCGAAAGCAAAAGGGAGAAAAAATCAACGTTCCTTTGATCCCAGTACCTATTTCAGTTTATTTCTCTCCAGACTTCTAGGCGACCGGATGGTCGAGCGGTCTGCGGCGGTAGGCCATCTGCTCGAAGGTCCCGGGTTCGAGTCCTGGCAGGGGCATGGGCATCTGTGTATTTTAACTGGCTGTAAATAGGCGAATCGTGACGGACCGAAGTCCAAAGTTACTAGACTGGCCCATATAAAAAATAAAGTTTTTAAGTTTTTCCAGACTTCTATTTCTACCCAGAGAGCCTAAGTCTAAATTTAATCATCTGGGAATTGGATTTGAATGTACCCACATAGCAAAATGACGTCCCAGGGATATCTGACGGATCTCCTGGCAGGATATCGGTACGTCCGTAGGACGTCCTGTTTAAGTCCCGTTTACATCCATGGGACGTATAGTTATAATTAATCCTTCGTATAACTATACGAAGGCATATCCTTCGTATAGTTATAGTAATTAAATAATAATAATAGTAAGGTCGATTTAATTTATAGAAATTCCAGGTAGGTAATCCCGCACGGCTTTCCGGGGGACATCCAGGGGACATCCATACGGGATGAACTGTTTGTATTGCACACAGAGTTATCCAACGGACGTCCTTAGGACATCGCTATGGGAGCAGGACCATTCTGACAGTAATGGGATCTAAATGGGACGTCCCAGGGACGTACTCTGCTATGTGGGTACTTTATGACCTTTAGTCATCTTTGACTCAGGCCGGTATGGGTTAGATAAAGAATGAGCAAGGTATCAGCAAGAGCGTTACTTATGGTACCATTCCGACATTCACCTAGTGGAACTGAGGGGAAAAAATTCAGTCAGGATGGTCGGCCGCAGGTTTCGAACCCACGTACCTACCCCACCCATTACCCTATTCATCTAGAACATACTGAGACATTTATCATGATAATTTCATTGTTGTATGCCGATTAACCGGATATCTGGACTCATTCATAGATTTATTGCGCAGTTACCATAAAGAACTGTGGTAGTCGTGAATCCCAAAGACGCGTAACAAAAACTACGTACACGTGTCCAATAAAGTGGGTGTACTCTCAGTGCATACATACATACATATATATTAAACAAACATAAAAGTTCCAATTACATGTGTTAAGGCACTCAAATCCAAAGTATAATGTCAAATGGATTAGTTTGAATCTCTAAGAACACATTCACGAAACAGTTTCTGAATTTAGACATAATCGCATGTAGTGGTCATATCAGCACGTGCGGACACATGCACATGAATGAAAGTATATTTACATACAGAAGACACGATAATTGCAATTGCACCCGTAGTAAACATTGAGAAGCTGCCGGAGATCAATGCGAATATGGTCTTGCATTTTACATAGCAAACAACACGTGCATATTCAACCAGGAGGAATTATGTATCGCCAACGCAGTGAAATGATATCAATGAACGTTTCATGAAATATTTCAATTTCACACCAGAAAGTAATTATCCGTTTTAATTGTTAATGAACTTTATATTGTATGCATACTTACATATAAAGTAATAAATAATTCATATAAAAAAATAATATTTTTTTAAAGACAGTTTTTTTAAACAATTTGTACTAAAAAGTAATATATATTTTTTTTACATGACTAAAAAGAAAAGCATGGGGCGCTCTCTCATATACAGTCACTTTATAAATTCTTGAATTGACGTGCCTCATGCTTTTCTTTTTAGTCATGCGTATTTTTTTTTTCTTTTTTCTTTTACTTTTTAACACGAATTGTTTAAGAAAAGTATGTCTATAGAAATATATTTTATTATTTTTTTCGAGTTATTTCGGTGTTCGGGTACTTTTTCTCAAGCTAATGTTTTGTGACGTCGGGAAATGAGTTAAATTAACGTTGCTAGAATTGAGAACACCACGAATCATTGTAAACTAAAGAAAAGAATGTAAAAAGAATGACAGAAGACAGTATAATAAGAAAAATAAAAGAAGAGCAAAATTACGTAAAGAGAACTGAATGCATAGAACCTTAACGAACAAAAATAAGAGAGGAGGTACGAAGATTCAGCGACAAAAATCTTAATAGGAATAAATCGAGGAAAGGAATAGCCTGAAGAAAACCAAACAAAGCTCATAAAAGAGGGAGAGAAAGAGAGAGAGAGGTGGGAGGAGAGAACAATGGCAGTTAAAAAACCTGACGGGACGGTAACAAGAAATAAAGAGGAAATGTCTATAGGGAATTGTACTACTCCGATGGAGGATTAGGAAAAAATAGGAGAGAGAAAGATGAAGTAGAAGTCCCAGACGTAATGAAAGAAGTGGATGAAGAAGAGAAAATCGCCAGGAGATATATAAGTAGGGAGGTGAAATAGACGCCACACAATGTTACACATTTCAATCATACTTTTAATTGGATTTTCTATGATATTTTGTATGGTATAAGATAATGGGAAGAAAACAAACTATATTTTGTTTACGGAAAATATAAAATGTACGAAGTAATAAATAGATTTTGTCTGTAAAAGTGCTACAAATGTAGTTGACCAAGAAGAATATATCTTTATTGGAAAGAATGACAACCTGTTTCTGTCTATTTTTAGTTGTAAAGACATATTTCTGCTTAAAAGCGCAATTTTTGAATGGATACTGTACAAAATGTTTCGCACAATTACAGAGGAAAATTATTAACATTATGTATTTTTTTTTTTCGGAAATAAAATACGGTTTCCAATTTCCCTACTATTATACTTTATGATCTTGGTTGTCAAAATTGCAATTTGTCTGTTTTTCGAGACATCTTAGGATCACTAAAGGAAACAAACTAAATTATCAGTTCTAGGTAAATAAGGCTGGATACTGAATTAGCTCGTAACTTCAATATTTAAACTACCTGAAAAAAATACTCAATCATAATTTCACCATTCAATTGAGAGTATGTTTTCTGGTTATTAAAATAAGATGATTGATGAAGTAAATGAAAGATGATTGATGAAGTAAATGAAAGATGTAAAATAGCATGGAGCTCGTTCGAAAGATTAAACTTTCTTTTCGAAAGCGAACAACCAATTTGTCTTAAACGTAAACGTTAATGTGTAATTACCTTTGATTAATATCCGGCTATGAAACGTGGACATTAAATGGGCAAACGATAGAAGATTAAGAGTTACATAAAGAGCGATGGAGAGTTGCATGCTAGGAATAAGCAGGCGGACAAGGAAGACAAATTAATGGATTTGGTCGCAAACAAAGGTAGAATATATAATCAAGACAGCGAAGAAGATGAAGTAGCTATTTACCGGTCATATAACTAGACGAGTAAATGGAAGATGGACGACAAAAGAACTACATTGGATTCTCAGAGAAAAGAAACAACCTAGAAGGCGTCCAGATGCGAGTTTGGTGCATGACATCAAGTGTTATCCATGATGAATGAGATATTTGTTGGAAAATGGGAGAGGTCTCCATGCAGCATTGGATACATAATGGCTGAATATAACAATGATAAATACTTTTGAAACGTAATTGAAACATTACGTGTTCACTTTCAGCAAACAAATTGAATTTTTTGTGTCATTTATTGTAATGGATCAACACAACTCATTGACATCTGGTAGCAAAATGAATATAGAGCACGACCTTGTCGTACACAGTGTTGGTGTGGTAATCTGCAACGAAGAAAAAGGTAAGATTATAGATAAAGATTTTTAAAAATTAATTTTCAGGTTTATAACTGCAGTAAATATTAACATATATGGCAACCCTGTTTAATAGAAGTAACAGCGATACCACCCTAGCGGCGAGCTGGAAAGAGCTGTTGTATATTCTCAGAAACAACAACCCCTTTGTGATAAAGGCAGAGGCTTGTTCAGCGACCTTCACACGGGGAAATCGTCCCCATAACGGTAGGTTTGAGGAATGTGAAGGACGCTTTGGACGGTACAATTTCTCGTACGATCTCTCGTATGAAAGAATGTATACAATCCATAGTACGAGATTTTTCGTACGATAAATCATACAATGTTGTATAGTGTTTTACACGGTACAATTTTGGATATGAGGGGATAATGATGAAACTGCTGGAGTTTATAGTTGTGACACCTCAGGCTTTTAGGGTAATTATTCCACAGATATTTGTGAAAGTATACCCCATTTAAAACATAGAAAATAATTAAAATATTGATAACAATTAATCTTGACGCAACAGAAATTCAGTTAATTGTAATGTCAAATTCTTCTACCAAGAGAATCTAACTTCTACTAGGCTTCAGTGGTAACGAAATTGTCGTAGTTTTACTTCTGTACTTCGATAAAGATATTTCAATGCGGACACAAAAAAACGTTGAAAATTTTGCTGTCTTCGGTGATAAGTTCGGAGTCATATGTGTTTTGTTTTTACAATATTCCTCAGTTAACAAGATATGTGACATTACACAGCAGTTCAAAAGTATATAAATCGCGATATATTAACTCCTATTTATACATATGGGGGCAATTAGTAACACTACGGTTTAACTACTTCTATCACAGAGCACTGGAAACGCCTCAAAATGCTACGTTTTACGTTCCTATAAGCATGAAATACTTGCAAAATAAAAACATTAGGAGTAATGTAGATTTTATATGATGTATAGCCTCATTTCACACAAGGTATATAGGTATGAATAGGGTGGGTCAGCTGTCTTAACCCTTGAATAAAAATTAGTTCGTTCGATTAATTACCTAGCTCATGCATTGACTTTCACAGCTCTGAGTTGACGTCCACACTCCACACTCTTATACTTACATTATGTCTACTTCTGTAGTTACTGTTCAATGTATTTCATTATTTCGGATGCACAGAGCGTATATGTTTATCAAAATAATTGGGGAGGAATATGATTGCAAAGATATCGGTATCCTCTACATTACTTCCCTTCATACATATCATGACTGTAGAAGATTCGGTACTCTACGGAAAAGAAAAACAATGAAAATCACCTGAACTGCATTGCACAATATATAGGAAAAGCAGTAGCTATTAGATCACATCAGAACTTTGTCTTTATATTTTTAAACATATTTCTTACGTATTAAGTACCTTTTATGGTTATAAGAATGCAAAACGTAGCATTTTGAGGTATTGTCAGTCCTCTATAGCAGAAGTAGCTGAACTGCAGTATCACTGACCTCTTTACACTTCCCTTAAAAACATTGTTTTATATCTTTATACCTGTAATAGTTTATTATGCCACTATGTATGTTAATTTCTGCATCAAGTAATAACATTAATATGTTCTCTTTGTGTCGTAATACATAACAAAACAGCCGAATAGGGAAGGACGCTATATTGCCACTAGGGGCGCTGTCATAGATTGTACGAAAAATCCGCTGAAAAATAGGACCGTTTCTATTTAGAGAACACATCGGAGATAGCATGAAAAATCGTACGATCTGCGCTTTACACGATCAAAGAATGTAACCGATGGGATTGCACACGAGGGATTGTACGAGAAATTGGATCGTCTAAAGTGGCCTTAAGTCAATACTGGTAAACAATTTTAACAAGTGTGAGTCTAATTTCAATGTAGTTCATTATAAAGCCCAATCGTTGCTCGGTCATTTTGACGAGGTTTTATCCATATTTAATAACGTTAACGTTCATGTTATCTGAATTTCGGAGACCTGGGCGAAATCATCGCTTCCATCATCGTTGCTGAATATACCGGGTTATAATTTATTTAGGGTAGACAGGGAAGGGAAGGGTGCCGGGGGCATTGCGCTATGCGTCAGACAGGGCCTAAAATGCAAATGATCTCAGAGTCTCCCTGTCAATACTCAGGCCGTACAGAGTTCTTGGTAGCTGAGGTATCTGTTAAAAGTAAAACGATAGTGGTTGCAGTTGTTTATCGACCACCCTTAATAAACTTTTAGAGGACCTCGAAGAAGAACTTGCAAAGCATGTCTCAAACTACGACGAAATAATCATAATCGCAGACTTTAATACAAATCCTGACTCTAAACGCAACATTAAAGCTGGCATAAGGTTGAAGGAAGCCTTACAAGTAATCGCTGTCCCGCAGGGCCACCTAACAATGGACTTCTGGCCGGATTGGCCACTTTCGTCCTTAGATAATTAATTTAATTTGGAGAATAATTAAATATTAGTCTGATTTAATTGAATCGGTTCCCACAAGAAACAACAGCACCCACCAAAACAAAACGACAAAATCACCCACTAGGGCACTTCCATATCTTCTAAATTAGGCCTTCTATATTTTCTTCACTATTTTGGGAAACCTTTGATCTGGAAAAGCATAATTTTTAAGTAAATTGTTTATAATTTGATAATTGCACAGGATTAATAATTATTTTTGAGTTATTATTATTAATTTGATTCGAAGTCCACCTAACGTAAACCAGTCGGTCTTAATATAAGAGTTGAATAGGATAGGTATTTGTGTGGTTAATAAATACTTGTTTTGCTCATTTTCTAACTTAAACACTTGCGTGATACACTTCTTCTTCATTTGAGTAGGCAGCCCGTCGCACTCCGAATTTTTATTTATGTAATTTTCAAACATTAGTTAGACATCTTTCTTTCCTGTATAATTCTTTTTATTTGTTTGATTCAAAAATTTGACTTCTATGTGACATTGTTATTTGTTCCCTTCGAAATTACGTGTATTCAATGTGAATGTAGTATGGTATTCTTTTATGTGGTATTGGTTGCTCGGTCAGAATCCTTATTCATTTTTTGATTTTTGAGAAATGGTTCAATTCCAATGTAAATATGTCCGTCCACCGATTTAATAACATTCAGATGACGTTCAAAGAGTTCTTCTGATACTTGATTTAAAATATTTTGTACTAATAATGATTCTTTGGCGTGAATCATTGAAAGAACAGTAGACATCCATCTCGAAATATCCTGTGTGTGATTTTCTAACATAGTTTGAAATTTAGCTTCCTTATTGCCTAAATCGTTCTCATTATCATTTGAGTTAGAAATGTCCTGCACGTTTCCTTCAGTAGGTTTTTTAGGTGTTGATGAACTGTCTCAGGCTCTGTATATTTTATATTTAGTTTGTACGTCTCTGAAGGGTCTCTTTGAGCAGCTTACCGCCGCAGTTCTATGTCCCAGGCTTCTACAAGTGGCACAATAGTCCATTTTTGGATTAATTGAACATTTGAAACTAATGTGAGATTCTCCACATTTATAACAGTGAGGTTCTTTGTTACATTTTTGCTCATTATGATACTGCATGCAAATACGGCACGGAAAAGGTCTGGCTGAATTTCGTGATTTCTCGACATGATTTCTGCTTTTTCCAATGGTTAATCCGTTTGTAATTAAATAACTTATGAATTTAGGATCCTTGGAGAAAAGTCTAACCATAGGAAGGGGGCCCCTATCATTCCTTGAAGGAAGCTCTTAGTTCGCTTAATTTAAGTATTTTGCCTTCCGAATGCACTTACCATGTGAACCAATCACATTTATTGTTAGACTTGATTATAGCAAACACTCCCAATAATATTGACATGCATGGCCAAATTCCAATCAGCAATATTTCAAACCATGACTTAATATACGCATCTTTTGAATATAAATTAAAGAACCTTAAATACAGTAATATTGCAATATATAGAGATTTAAAGCGAATTGAATCAGAAGCCCTAATTGATGATGCACTGAAAATTCCGTGGCGGCAAATTGAATTTTTAAATTCGATGGGGGACAAAGTGAGTTTATTTAATGAGTTTATTCTTCAGTTACTCGATAAACATGCCCATGTGCGTACTAAGCGTGTGAAACAAACCAGCACCATGGCTAACAGATGATATTCATGCACTTAGGTCTCAAAGAGATTTTGCTTATCGCAAGTGGAGAAAAAGTAGAGAAGAAGCCGATTATGATTGGTATCGTGTTCTCAGAAACAAAACAAATCAAACTATTCGAAACGCCAAAGTTAGACTGTATACATACACACTTTTCCAGAATCAAACATCCACAAAAATCCTTATGGAACAGTATAAAGGCCTTAGGAATAGGAAAAGATAAACACCAACTTCCTCCTGACTTGTGGTCACCGGATGAGCTAAACGAAGAATTTGTTACACATAACTTTGCAATAAATCGTATAGACAAAAGGAGGAAATACTAAAAGAATTAGCTTCAACAACATTTGGAAACGTGCCGCATGAAAAATTCTACCTCCAAATGGTGACGACACAAGAGGTCGCAAGAGCGATTAAGGGTATAAAGTCCAATGGGTATAAGGTCAATTACATTAATAAATAAAATAATAGATGTCGTGACACCAATACTAATACACATTTTCAACTTCTCTCTATACACTGGAACCTATCCGTCAGTGTGGAAAAAGTCGCTACTACACCCTATTCCCAAGAAAAGTTAAATTACAAAACCCGAGGAATTACGACCAATAAATATTCTCCCCGCAATAGCAAAAGCTCTCGAAAGAATAGTCCACAAGCAACTTATTACTTACCTTGAAACTAATAACCTTCTAAATAAATTCCAATCCGGCTTCCGGAGAAACCACAGCACTATCACGACCTTAGCAAAGATTATCGATGACATAAAAGTTTCAAACGACGGTAAGAAAATCGCAGCGATGACACTTCTAGACTACTCTAAAGCTTTCAATTCTGTGGATTTAGATATACTGGTTTGCAAACTGCAGCAGTACAATTTCGCTTCAATCACATGTGAGTGGTTTAAATCATATCTGTACGGTAGAAAGCAAACGGTAACCGTGACAAATGAAATTTCGAGCTGGGTAGATGTAAAGTATGGTGTTCCTCAAGGATCAATTCTAGGTCCCATTTTGTATTGTTTATATGTAAATGACATAAGTAAAGTTATATCCCACTGTCAGTTTCATTTATTTGCTGATGACTTACAGATCTATATGCAGGGTGATCGGAAACACACAGACCAGCTAATACATAAAATGAATAATGATGTAGCAGCAATAGCCAAATGGTCTCGCCAGCATGGTCTACATCTAAATCCAGGAAAACTCAGTCAATAATCTTCAACAACACGAAATTATCACACACAGATACACCTACATTAAAATTAGAAGATCAGACGCTAACCGTTAGCGAAGATGTTAAGAACTTAGGAGTTAGAATGGACGAGACATTGTCCTGGCGTTCTCACGTTAAAGAAATATGTAAAAAAGTTTACTTCACATTGCAAGCCCCGAAACGCATCCACATTTACACACCTGAAAATATTAGAAAATTACTTGTTGAAACCTTAATTATGCCCATTATCGACTACAGAGACGTTCTTTTCAATGACACGCCAACGGATTTATCAGATCGACTACAGCGCCCACAAAATTCTTGCATAGGGTTGTCGGGACCAGGAAATATGACCATGTAACATCACACAGATTAAAATTGAACTGGCTAGACTTGAGAACAAGAAGAGTGCTTCACATTGCCTGTCAAGTTCATAAGGCAGCAATGAAAACTAGTCCTCAACATCTATTAGATCTCTTTCAATACCACTGTGATACACACAGAAGCAGACGATTTGATAATCTCTTAGTTATACCGAGATACAGAACATGCCAGTACAGCAAGGATTTTGTAGCAACGGGAACACGGCTGTGGAACTCGTTGCCTTCAGAGCTCACGAAAAACCAATCAAGCGTAATATTTAAAAGAAAATACAGTAACATATTACTAGCAGAAATGAAATCCAAATATTTGTAATCTTCCCCATTTATTAGAGACAGAGAGAGAGAAAAAAATACCAGCAGTTCTCCATCATTATTGTTGAATTCGATCAGATTGCCGCACACAATATTGTGTGCACAATTGTGTGAATAAATGAGTTAATTTATAACTCATAGAAATGAAGTAATATTTTTTTGTTGTTGTGGTATATGACGGCAGTATATAATATGTTTCAAACCTAGATTAAGTATTCATGTATGTATGTATATATGTGTGTGCGTGCGTGCGTGCGTGAGTGGAATAAGATTTTTTAATGTGTATTTGTATCCTAGTTGTAAGTATATTGATGTACAATGTTAAATGCTTAATCATGTTACTGGGAATGTGGAAGAGAAGGCTACATAGCCTTAACTTTATCAGTCAAATAAATCAAATCAAACAAGATTGGCTTCGTAATGACGTACAATGGAATAAGTGCAAAATTTAAATATGCCTGGAAGAAGCTAAAATGAAAACGTTGTATAGGACTATAAACTGAGTATTGACAAAATAATTTGTTAAAAGTTAAAAAAGTAGATGAAATAGAAGATGATGTTTAAAACAATATAACAAAGATGTCACTAATATATAAGTTAAGATTATAGTGCTGAAGATATCAAATTTTCATTGAATATTACTTCAACGGTTCGTAGCAAAACGAGAATTTGTTTGTGTCAATTTTTTTATTATCAAAACTGACACACAAGAACCTAATTTCTTTACCACTTTTACTACACCAGATATCTCAGAAACATTTTAGTTTATACAGAATGTAATTATGTAATCGGGTGCTCGCACTGTAGGGTTCATAAGTTTAGAACGACAACAGTGCAGACGTTAGAAAAAAATCTATTAAAGTGATTTAACAAGTTCATTAATTCTTTTTTTTTTTACAAAATAGCGGACGCCAAGAAGTTCAGCAATATCAGAAAAATCGTAAGACCGGGTATGGAAAAGATGGCAACAGAAATCGTATATAAATATAAGGTTTTCGTGCTACGCAACATTTGCACGAGAAATCGTTTGAAACCATGACTTGCGGTTGCCCTTCATTTGTTTCTTATTGTGTATATGTGTTTTCTCTTTCTCTTTTCTATAACAAGGAGTTTTAAGTTACTGAAATGGAAGTTACGTTTTCAATATTGTAAATGGAGAGTCAGCTGCATTTATCGCACATTAAAATAGAAGACATGTCTGAAAAGTATCCGATCGTAGGCCAAGAAAATAAAACTTCGTAGCTGTTGTGTTTCAATTCAATTGTTTGCCAGGAGAGATTTGATCAGGTGCGAGGAATGGATATGGGCGTTATCCTGATGGATGCGCCAGTTTTGTGAAGCCCACAAGTGTGGTCTCTTGCGACAAATTGCATCACGTAGGCGACGGATAACGTCATGATAGTACTTCTACGTAATTGTTCACCCTTCTGGTACGTGTTCGTGATACACAATACTACGGTAGCCATAGAAAACAATCAACATCACTTCGATTTTGTTCCGCACTTGCGGTCATCTTCGAATCGAAACTGATTGTACTACTGCTTTATTTGTATACACCTCATGGCATCGTCGCTAAAAGCTCGTTGGACATTCTGTAGTGTTTCTACTTAGCTATCTTCAAGTTACTGGCAAAACCGGATGCACTATCGTTGTTCCACACGTCCTGTTATTTTGCCCGAATGTAACTGCGAGACGAATAACCACACGAGAACACAGACTGGCTGCCTAGCGGTTGCTGAAGCAAGCGAAGATTACGCCACCCATCAGCTATACGCAGGAAGGATACCACCATCACTGTGTGCAGTGTTGCCATCCTTGTCTGCACTGTTGCCATCCTTGTGTGCAGCGTTCACTACGTTCTTTAGCAAAAATAAGGTCGGGTACTTGTCAGACAGACCTTCTATAAATTAACTTTAGTAACTTTAAAATATGCAGTACCATATATGTAGTAATACAGTTAGTCATTACCTTATATGTCGTAATACAGTAGAGCATCACTTATCCGGAAATAGGTTATCCGGAAACTTCCGAGTAATAAACAGATAATGAAGAAATAAGCTATTTTGAATTCCCACAATACTTTTATATTGGATATTATGATGCTTCAATCTAAATTTTCTTTAATACGTTCTCTATGTAATATGTTCTTACTTATTTTTGTTCATGAATACAGTAAATCTTTTTTCGAGTCCTTTCCCAGTCCTATTTTATCCCTGTTTATATCACTGGAATTCGTTTTTAAAGCAAAAGGTATTAGTGACCAAGTCGTAAGCAATGTTGCCATCTCATACGTTAGTGTGCAGCTAGAGTGCAATACGAAGGATAGTGTACCGCGGACAAAAAAGGTTGCTAACCACTTCTCTTGAAAATTGAAACGAAACTTATATTAGAAATGGCATGATTACATGGGTAAGTAGATTGTATTTTCATATTAAGCGCTATATTTTAAGTAATAATCGATTATCCGGAATATCGGTTTTCCGGACAGTATCAGTTCCCAATTAAATCCGGATAATCGACGCTCTACTGTAGTTTGGAAACTTTCAATTATCTCTCAAGATTACATGAAAATAATTATAAACAAAACCATTAATCACTACACCCATGAACTAACAAATAACCTTCGTTCAAAATAGCATTTCAATACTGACATGACCTGTTTCTTGCTTCTCCTGCGTAACTGAGAAATTAACACGTCAAGGGCGACTGATTTCACTACTTTCGTTTCGTTTCTTATTATCGCAAGCCAGCTTCTAGAGCTTTCTTATAGCGAATTCGTTAAAGTTAATTTCTGTTTTTTGTTAGTTACGAAGCATTATAACACCTAATTAAGACTTTGTCATATCACTACTATACACCTTTAGTTAAACAACAATAACATGTTAATTTATAATATTAATAAACACAGATTGCTGCATAAACGCACTATTTTGTAAATGCGTGTGATGTCCTGGATTTGCCACAAAACTATAGAGAAAATTGTGTACTAAGTAGATATTTTCAAAAAATATAATGCATTGCAATTTTCTTATGTTATACCTTAATTTTGCCATTCTCTTGAAGGTACACCCTCCATTCCGAAAGAAACCGAACTTTTGAAAACAAATAGTACCACTAGTGCCATCTGTTGTAATATTTTACCGGTAGATGGCGTAGTCCCTCATTGACAACTGGTATAAATGTCATGACATTTGGATGCACGGCAACAAAGTTATTGCGTTTCAACTGTCAGTGTGTTGTGTACATCGGTCGGAAAATGAGTTTCAAACAACGAGCTGCAATTGAGTTTTGTGTTAAACTGGGTAAACCTTTTACTGAAACGCACCAAATGCTACAAAATGCATATGGTGATGAGTGTCTATCCCGTACGCAAGTTTACGAGTGGTTCAGGCGATTCAAATCGGGTAGAGAGACGCTGGATGATGACGAAAGATCAGGCCGTCCCAGAACCGGATTATGGGAAGAAAACATCGAAAAAGTGCGTGAATTCATCAAACATAACAAAAAAGCATCGGTGAAAGTTATTGAAATGGAATTAGGCATTCCTCAAACAACCGCATACCGCATTTTGACCGAAGTTTTGGGCCTTAAGAAGGTTAATTCGCGGTTTGTACCACACAAACTCACCGAAGACCAAAAAGTTGATCGAATTGCGCATTGCAAAGACATTGTTAAAAGTGCTCGGCAGGATCGAAACTTCTTGAAATCGATTGTAACTGGTGACGAGACGTGGTGTTTTGAATATGAGCCCGAAACAAAGCGGCAAAGTGCTGAATGGAGAGCGCCGGATGAAGGACCACCCAAAAAAAGTCGCTTGGTGAAGTCAAAAGTTAAGGTGATGCTGATTTGTTTTTACGATTCAAAAGGAATTATCCACAAAGAATTTGTTCAGCCCGGCCAGACAGTCACTGGAGAGTTTTACTTGGGCGTCATGAAGCGTTTGCTGGCAAGAATTCGTCGTATTCGGCCCGAATATCGAGAAATCGGCAGTTGGACTCTTTTGGACGATAATGCACCATCACATCGTTCGCGACTTGTAACTGAATTTTTGGTCAAAAATCACATTATTCGTTTGCATCATCCGCCCTATTCACCAGATCTCGCTCCGTGCGATTTCTATCTGTTCCCGAAACTGCATTTGGCGATGAAAGGAAAGTGGCAGGCATCGATTGAAGCCATTGAGAAGGCGACGACCGCCGTCCTAAAGACCATTCCAATAAAGGACATGGAGAAGTCGTTTGACAACTTGTTGGAGCGTGCAAATATGTGTATCGATGCAGAAGGGGAATACATTGATTAATAAAAATGATTTGTTCCAAAATGTACATTGTTTTTTTGTTTTTTTAAAACGTTCGGTTTCTTTTGGCATGGAGGGTGTATTTCAGCTGTCTTTCGAGACATCTAGGGGTGACGGAAACGGTTCTATCGAAATAGTGTTATTTTACATAAAACAAATTTAGTGTGTCTGAAATTACACTCGATCATAATTTTAACATCAAATTTGAGAGTAGCATATTTGTCTCAAAATACACAACGTGTTCCTGATCATTATGATAGAGATGAATACAAACGAGAAATAATACCAAGTTAATATTTCTTGAAACTTAACTGACATATTTTCCAGTTTCACGAAACGCGAATAACGTTCATGTACGATAGAATAAACTCAAAATGTAGTTCATTTATGTATAGTAGGGAAAAGTTTTTTTTAGATTTAATTTATTTGAGTTGTATTGAAGGTCATATGACCCATAATACATATTTCACATATGTCAATAATTGCTCTTCGTACAGCAGAAAAACAAACGTAAAGTTTATGTTATACAATATTTATCTAACATTTTATGGGAGACTAGAGGCTGTGTTAGTTTCTCTGTCTTTTAGAGCGTCTTCTCGTAAGGAGAAGAAATTCTGTAGGAATTTTGCTAGTGCCGCCATCTCTTTTTTGTCTTTAGTGTTTAAAATTTCGCTTATTCCTCGGTCATGTTCTTGATATTTACCCCACGGCCCCACGCGCGCTTCACACAATTGTTTGCATGCAATTAGAATGTGTTCTTCCGTTTCTAATTTACCACATAAGGCACATAAGCGATTTTCCTCATCGTCCTTCGGGTTTTTCCATCTATAAATACCCATTCGAAACATTGCAATGACCCTTCTTTGCCCTCTCCCCAACTCTAGATACGCTTCTGTACCGTCATTTATTTTAAGTTTTACAAATGTTTCTAGAGAAACTTTTTTTTTCAGCAGTCCACTTTCAAATTTTTAATTGCTAGTGCTTCTGCGTTCTGCTTTATTAATTCGAACGTTTTTTTTTTTTGCTTGCCCTTTACTATTGTCTTTCAGATCGGCCATATTTATCTCCCTTAAGAATTAAAAAAGTCCCATTAACCAATTGTTATTGTTTCTGTGTTTCATTTGATAGTCTAAGCGCTTTCTTTGAATTTTCCTCATACTATTCATTTCCCGTAAATACAACCAGTATTTTAAAACCCTCGTTTTCGCCACTGTGCTTATTGGATACCTCCCTGTTTCTAACAGCACTGCACTGTTAGGTGCCGATTGGACTACCCCTAAAATTTGTTTAACGAATTTTGTGTCTGCTTTGTTAATGATTTTGTCGACGTAATTTGTTCCCCAGATTTCGCATCCGTACAGGAGTATAGGTTGCAATAGTGTTCGTATGGCTAATTTCCATGGGACGCTGTCATGTCTGTTCAGTTTTTCGTGTTATGAACATGCCTCGGTCAGTGATGGTTCCTACTCTTTTCTGGTGGTCATTCCAAGCCCCATTGTATGAAAAGTTTACTCCTAGATATTTGAAGCTCTTAACAATTTCTAGGTCCTTCCCCTGGCATGACCATCTTTCGTCGTTTGCTGATTTGTGCCCTTTTTTAAATACTACTACCTTAGTAAGAAGGAATCGATTCAGAAATGTTAGTGCGGTTCCTTACACAAAAACCTACTCGTTTGTATATTTGTTCGAGTCTGTGTATTGTTCTTTTAGACATCCCGTAAGTACCCAGTTTATAAAATAAAGCGTTCCTACTTACGGTGTCAAACGCCTTTTCAAAATTGAAGAAACAGCTAAGTAGTCTCCCCCGTTTCTTTGACAACGCCTGTGACGGACAGGTAATTCGCCCTCACATGATTATAATAACATTTAGTGCAATTGGATATTCTTAAAGTAATTTTTATATTCCGACACGCATTGATATCGTCGCATGCATGAAGAGACGCTTGAGTCAACGCCCGGCGTATGTCTGTGTTGGTGCTGGACAATTCTGTCCGAGAGAGCTGGTAACATTGCATCGTGCGATACAGCAGAAGACATTGCGCGCTGCACCGGAGAGGAAACATTAAATGTGCGTCAGCGACAAAAAACTGTTCTTATACAAGTGTAATTACTTATATATACAAAACTTATAGTGCAAAAGGATCAGTAAGTTCTAAGGATTTACAGGAACACAAAAACAGGACGAAAAGCTGGGATAATCGCCGCAAAGGAACAAGTAATGTATACCTATTTTTGCTGGACGACTTGTATGCAGCACTGAAGGTAACCCTTTTCGTTTCTCTTAATTATAGACAACCTGTTGAAATCTAATTACATATTTGCAGTGACTATTTGCAAGCTTAAGAAAGGAATATATTTTATTGTGTCGAGTGAAATGACATCGTATTATGTGTAGCATCGTTGCATCAGTTACATATCGTCAACAGTGCTCTTGAAAACAAAAAAAGAAGTCACGTGATTAAACGCGGGTTGTTGATGCTCGGACGCTATTGTTAATGTCGTTGTCGATTATCCGATACGCGTTTCTACCTTGCCTTCGTTTAGATAGTCTTTCTGTGGGCAATAACTAAAGAAATACAATTCAACTAAATAAAGGATCCTATTATTCTTTTGGTATATTTAGTTTTGAGTCGTAGTAGTAGTACGGTTTACTTGTGGTATGTTGTTGAATTACAAAATAGTAGGGCAAATCTAGACAACATTATTCATCATTACAAACTCGAATGCATCATTAGAGTATGAAATAAAGTAAGTCGTAACTTGCTAGCATTCAGTGGACTCGAAAGCAAATAAATAAAAAATCAATGCAAACACAAGAATTGTAAGAAAAAAAAAAGTTTTGTACGGAACCTAAGTAGTCAGTTCAAAACTCCTGTATTATAAAAAAGATACTAATAGCGTAAATTATGTAATACTGTGATACAATAAAATTACTCGCGCGCTACAAGTACATTGAACTGAAGTAATATTAGAGAAAACCTAACTCGTAGAAGATAATACTATTAAAAAGATTGTGATACAAGTCGCTTACAATTTCTTTAAACTGTCAGGACGTCTGTTGAAGTGACACTTGAAATATAATATAATAATTCTTGATCAGTGCCTATCGGGTATATGTCAACAAAGCACGTTCAGAGATTAAAGCCGAATGTCGAGAAATTTAATTGTACTCCGTCAACTAATGTGAAGTACAACCTTGTTACTTGTTAATGAAAAATAAATATTGTTGTGCATGTTAAGTATAAAATATACTTCATCGGACTCGAATGTTCATGGAGCACAGGTGTACGTAAACGTCGTAAGAGCGTAAGGAAAATATAATTGCAGAATTAAGTAAAAATTGTGTAACGTTGGGCTCAACGCTTTACGGGTACCCGGCCGATGAACATTTTCATTAACGATAATCTCTTATAATTTATGTCAAAAGCATTCAGATAAACTTTATTTATTTTTGATCGTTTCGTTAATAGTAGAGTGCATTATTGTGTATGTTACTCTTGTTTTGACACATTCAAACGCACTCAATTTTTGGTAAAATTATCACGTGCCTACAGAAGTAAACGCACACACAAAAGAATAATCGCTTGTGTGCCCTGTAATCAGGTCAAATATTAAATATATTCATTACTTTGTAGTAACCTATCAACTTATTGGCGTTTTTGTGTATGTTTTACCTTTTATACCGACGGAATACCATAATTCCGGAAAAAGTTTGATTTCTGAAAATAGTAATAAAGTACTCTAAATGGTGTGAAAAGTGTTAGTATTTATTGGAATACTGAAGAAAACATTTCTACTAAGGTGTTTCGTGAAGTTTCACCAAAAGTGACATTTTTCAATATTTTGGTCGGAGTCAGTAGAAGTGGTGTGGATTTTTGAGTCGGGGCTCCAAATACTAAAAACGTGGTTTTCCGCCTAAATACAGTGTTTTCCACCCATTTTCAAGCGTTTCAACATTCGTCACGCACTTTGCGACCGTTTCCCGCCATTTGCACACATTCATCTATTTGTTGATTTTTGTGCGTTTTTACAGTATTTCGGGCTCAGAGGACCTATTATCGGTATTACCGTTCCACCAACCTCTGTCTCCGGAATTCACTGGCTTACTGGTTTGGAAGTATTATACAGGACCCCAAGGGTGAGCAGTAGGGTTGCCTTTGTCCTCGCTCGTTATCACGGAAGCTATATCATCCCGCGGCGCTCTTTTCAAGAGAAGTGGGACGTACACGTTTAATTACTGCCCGGTAAATTATTGTACGGATTGGTACTCCGGGAGGAAGGAATTCTTCACTTACCAAGAGCCGTCATACGCCTTGTCCATTAGAGTACGTATAACCATTATGTTGTCCGTGGTGCTATAGCCTTTTCTGAAACCTGCTTTTAGTGGGGAATTACGATTATGGCAGTCTGCCCATTGTTCAATTCTTGTGGCCAGTATCTTGGCATAGCTTTTACTAATAACTGACAAGAGTTTAATTCCCCGGTAGTTGTTCGGATCTTGAGCATTGCCTTTCTTTTTATATAGTGGTATAATAATGCCATTTCCCCATGAAGCGAGCACATCTGCTCCATGAAACAATTTGTTAAACATTCTAATTAACGTGTGCATTAAGTTTTCATTGTGTATACTATGCTTTAAAAACTCTGCTATTACTTTGTCATTCCCCGCTAACTTGTTATTTTTCATAGATTTGATAGCTATCTTCGTCTCCGCTATCAATATTTCATTGTCTGTCATTCTGTGTCAGTTGGGTCGGTATTGATTGTGTTGCTTCCCACATATCTACACTACCAAGGATTTTGCTAAAGTGACCCTCCCATACCAGTGTGGAAATATTCTGTTTAGGTAATCCCTGTTCCTCGGATCATTCACCATATTTTCCTGTGGTCGCTTTCGTTTAAGGCCGCTTGTAAGTTCTAAAACCACATTTCGGTCCATTTTTTTTTCTTCTTTTTGTTTTTGCTGTTTCTGCATGTCTGTTTGTATCGATTACGCTTCTGTAAATATTCGGTCAACAAAGCTTTGTTCACCCTATTTCGTTTGAACTTACGTAGCGCCATGGTCGCCTCATGACGCGCAGTGACACAGTCCGAATCATACCATTGATTTCTATTTTTGTTTATGGTGGTATCAACCCGCATACTTCTTCCCGCAGAATAGAAAAAAAATATTCAGTATAGAGCTTGTCGTCTCGATGTCTGAGTTGTTTATATATGCATTGATTCCTATTGTATAAAGTCTTGTTAAAGAACTGTGTAGAACTTGCTTGAGTTTATGTTTAGTGTTTTTTATGTCATTTGGATTTTAATTTGTTGTGTACTCGCTCCTGTTCTGATTGTGTATGAGTATCCGTTTCGTTTGTGCGCTGAAGGAAAGTATTGTAATCTGCCATTTGTACTTCAAGGGTTATCGGTTGGTGTTTAGAATCAATCAGGTCATCAACCGCCAATCGTACGATTCGATCGTATGTGTCAAGCGTCCTGAGGCAGTAATCTATTGTGCTACAGCCCTGCTCACTTATATAAGTGAATTCGCCTTCTTTATCATCCTGTAGTCTGCCATTCACAATAACAAATTTGATTGCATTACAAAAATCAGTAAGTTTTCTCCCATTTCGATTAAGTTCTTTATCTTGATTATTCCTTGTAGGTAAGAAATCTATACTATTTAATTCTATTCTATCATATTTATCAGTTTCAATGTTCACTTCCTCCTTTAGCGCCCCCGACCTAGAATTCAAATCACCCACAATTACTATATCACCCGCTCCCTCATCTTCCGGTTGCAATATGCTTACTTCTAGTTCGTCAAAGAAGTGTTCATTTGCGAATTTTGAGTTCTGCGGGTGATTATAAACAATACCCAAAACCAGATTAATAGGATTTGATAGTTTCAGGCACAATACATCCGTACATTGTGTTCTTACAATGGAACTAATGCTCTTAAATGATTCCCTGACAAAAACCGAAATACCCGAACGGGCTCGCCCGTATTTACTTGTTTTTTTTTTAGTTTTATTGTACACCGCGTATCCAGGTAAATGGAATACACTGTTTTCGTTCCCCCAAGTCTCAACACAAGCAAAAATGTGGAATTCTGATGCATAGCAAACGAAATCTTTGTTTTTCATTTTGGTGCCAATCCTCATTTTATCATAGGGCTACCATCTGAACCAAACGGGAAAAACTACTTTTTTTTTTTTTTTTTGAAAATGCAATGTCCAGAGAAAATATAAACAGCAATTAGACATTTAAGGATATCCCAGTGTAATAGAATGAAAGAATTTTCATTGAAGCCGAAAGGCATGATTGTTAGTTGATTATTACATACACAGTACACTCAAGTGAAGTTACACTTCGTCGTTTTGTTCAAGTTTCGCCTACGTTATGGAATCTTCCAATATAAATGATTGCAAGAAATCTTTAAGTATACGCTTACTGTTGACAAGGTAATTAAGTCGGTAAGAAATTTTTAGCAGGAAGTTGTATATTTAAAAGGATATGGTAAGTGAAGATGAAGAATATAGAATGAATCCTTCATGAAAATCCCAGCTGAAAACCGGAGACCAAAAATATCAATAGATGGCAGCACATGGTCATTACTTTTACTACTCTACTGTAACTTTATTTATCAACATTTTTATTTGTTTCAAATAATTGAATTAAGTTCTTTCATTATTGTTTGCTTTATGAAGAAAAGCATTCATTTGATTTTAGATTATCTTTATTGGCACCTAAGCAGTGACGGATCTAAAATTTTTTTCTATGGGGAGCAAAATTAAATTTTACCGCCCTTTCCATAAGTTTTTAGTCAAACAACACGACCGGCTATAACGAGACGCCCACAACATTGTCTCGCATCACGTAGTGTACTTTTGTTACCATTTCTGGGGCCTTTCGTGGCATCGCTATTACTAGTTTCAGTAAGGTAGTAGACTTGCCTCGCGGTCTTGAATTTTAAAGGTGAAGGTAGTTTGTATGGAATAACATAAAAAACGTCTAAGCGCGCCGGGATTGAAATTTTGAACACGTGCCGCCCGGGGCGCTTGCCCCCTTATACCCCTCCCCTTAGATCTGGCCCTGCACGTAAGTTCTAAAACTATCTCAATACGTTATTTTAAAAGAAATTAATATCACTCTTCGAACACAACGTGTAGAAAGAAATAAAAAAAGAAGGGGCAAGGGGTTCTCTATGAAGAACTGACCTCACTTTAAACCTCAACAACTCTCCCAGATGAAGCAGACGGGATTTAAAAAAAATAACATGCTAGAGATTTCCTGGGTTAATAAAAATTTAAAGATTGAACTTCCGTTTTAATATTGGCTGGGACTTGTACCTCGTAATACCTATACTTTACTTCCAGTAGTTCTACAAACTTAAAATTTGATACAGAGGTAGGTTTTAACACATAAATAAAGAGAAAAATCTTTAAACACCAATTGAAATCTAAGAATAGAGGAGAAAGGGGGAGAAACGGCCTTATAGCTCACAGGAACCACGCCTTAAAATGTAGGTGAGTACTATCCTACAGCCCAATTAATGCGACACACATTTGTCGTAACTCACTTGGTCCAGAGTTGTCTTCGCATTCGGGAGGTCCTGGGTTCGATACTAGCGACCGACAATTGGGACTGAGATGTTTCCCGTGTTTTCCATCAATCACGCCAGTAAAATGCAGGGATGGTACCTTTGTGACGTTACCTATCTGTGTGTGGGCTTTTGTTTTGTTTTCTTTACTGTTGCTTTCTTTCTTACGGGTTTATTGTGTTCTGTTGTCTTATTTCGCCTTGTTCCTTTTATAGCTTATACGCTACCTCTCCGTCGTGGTTCCGCTCCAAGGATACAAATGCCTCTCTGATGTGGTTCCGGTACGAGGCCCACACAGTAGATTCCTTGTGGGTCTACTCCATAATACCTGCCGTTCTATTTATCATTCCTTTTAAGTAATTACCAAACCCCACTCATTTGAACTAGCCGTGATTTTGATTCTACCATAGTACTGCCTAGTCAACGTCCTTGCAGTGACAACACCTTGAACTTAGGCCCTTGCTGACTCCTTCCCTCATCCTTTTTTTTCCTATTTTATCCGGACCTGAGCCATAGATGTCTAAAGACCATAAATAAATACAAACTCAAACACGTTTTATTCGTAACTGCGCTAAAAGTATTATTGAGGATAATGTCCTCCACCCCTGTCCAAACTCCACACAGATAAAAACTCAGAATTACGTAGAAGCCACAGACCCTGCAACTTGCAACGTAAATACTAGAGATCAAATAATGGTACACTTGCTTTTACGTTTCTGCGGGGAAAAAACAGTTGTAGGAGCAAACTAATTGATCTGTGTGATCAATTCAGACCGCCCTCCCTTTCTTTCACACAAACTAACATAATAATGATTCATGCATTATTTTGTTTCGTCGTTGTTTTAGTGAATGAACACAAAAAGTAAATTTGTATATTGGGACCACGCTAAGAGGGAATTACCTCAAAAATCCCTGATTGCAGCAATGACATCATTTAACTAGATCAAACAGGAGAAGGAGAGTTTGTGGCAGCAGAAACTAAAATATCCTCCCCTTCCCCCTCTTTCTCTCTCTCTCTGTGTGTGTGTGTGTGTGTTTGGTTGTGCCAGGATTCGATTCAGAATTTCCGGCCATTACAATGACATACGGCAGCGGGTAACCAAACAAATGTTTGCCTTTCCTTAAAATTGCTTCAAATTTTCCCTAGCTCGCAGTTAATATAAAGTATCTACTGCGTTCTGGCTAAACAGGTACTGCAACGCAGAGACATATCCTAAAAATAGTTGTGTCCTTGATCAAAGTTAGTATCAGCTTAAACCACACGTGTTTTTTTTTTAATTATCAACATTTTTCTGCTAAGTAAATGCTTCACATACTTTTTTACTTACGGACAGAATTGAATGAATTGAATAAAACAGCTTCTACATTAAAAGAGAGACAGAGAAGCTGTTTTAAAGACTCAGTGTACTTAAAGTATGAACTAGACATGAGCGGAACAGGATCGTGAAGCAATCAGGAACCGGATTCTGAAGGAACTAAGAACCGGATCCTAAAGGAACCGGGTACCCGACTCCAAGATCCGGATCCTCGGTATCCATCTCGACCCTTGGTGCCAGGAAACAGATTCTTGGGCTACAAGACCTGAATCCGTACGTTAGGTTCCAAGGTCCGAATCTAGGTACCCTGTTCCAATATTATTCGGAACAGGATCCGTCTAATGCGGATTTATGGGGGTACAAGTCTTAGCGTAGATCGAGAGTCTATGTGACGTGACATACATTTCAATCACCATCTTGAGAGTTTATGGTTCCTCTTTTGGTTCCATGACCTCACTATTGACAGTTTCAGTGATAATTACGGTGATGGCTTCAGTGACAGTTCAGACTGATATGAACGAATCATGTGAAACTTTCATGAGAATACCAGCTTAAATCAAAAGTACATGATTAGATAAGCATTGAAGACACAATTCAACGTGAAACGGGAAGAGTTGCCACTTGCAAATAATACACAAAACTTATCTTTAATATTACAGCTATAGATGTAAAAAATATCTTATGGACGTCCTACGAAACATCGTCGATATTCAACGATTCCTCTAAAAATATGAAGAATCGAGGCAACGATCTTCTAGATATTGTCACACTGAAAGAGAAACCTGGTACAATGATGTCGTGGTATTAAAATTTGAACTTTTTTTGGCTTCCTGCTTAGCAAGAAGGAATGTCATGCGTACGCACTAATGTACCAAGAAACGATGTGATTTTAAAAAATAATTTTAGTATAAAAGCAAATATAATCAAGAGTTCCAGTGTAACAGCCTAGTTGCTGTTCCATTTTTATTTTTTCTTCCCCTTTTATTTTCTTAGTACGTTCTGTTTCCTTTCTGTGTGTTCTCCTTAGCTCATTCTCTTTGTTTGGTTTTAGTCACGCTTTGAGCGTGTTTCATTTTTTTTTTTTGCTTTGGTTTTCCGTCGTTATCTATCCAGGTTTTCGTTAGTCACGCTGCATTGACTTGGATCTAGTGCTTGTTTTTGATTGGATCCTAGTCAATGCTTGGCTCCGTGTTTCTTGCTGATTGGTGTGAATCAGCCTTCTTCTCTGTTTGATGGGAGAACTGCTCTCCCCGCCATGTTAGTTTCAGTTCCAAATTTTTCGACCAGAAGGACGGATGTCGGTGCTTCCAGTCATTTGCTTTTCCAGAGCCCTAACTACGAATGGTAACTATAAATGCCAAATTTAGTATATTGAAGAGTATTTCGACTGATTTCATCCATTCCGCTGAAATATATATTAATCGTTGTAAGAAGAACAATAACCGATATAAGTGTTAACAACACATTTCATCGACAACGTTACTACGAAATTTTCACCTCAATAAAAGTTAATATTTTATATTTTGAGATTATTTGTCGAGATGTATAATATGTTCTAAATTTCAGTATGGGGCCGCTATTGACCGAATTCTTACATTTCAAGTATCGTATCGTTAGATTCCAATAATCAAATGCCAAATTTTTAGTCTCCAGTTTCCGAATCTATTTAAAATTCCCGGTTAGCAATGTTAACAGCTACCGTATATCACCATTATTAATCAAATTAGCGACATGTTTGTTCAACCATTTTTGCGTATTGTTTTCCGATAAATTTTGACTCAAATTCTAAAATTTGATACTTCGATATGATTAGCTAATTTTGGTTTCAACTCTAGCCACTATTCTCCGTTAAACAGTCACATTTTATAGCATTATTTTTGCATATTCAAGATTTATTCAGAGCGTCAATTGTATAATGTAGTAATCATCTGTAATGACGTCACGCTTATTATAAGCCCAACTTGTTTCTTTCGTTAAGGTATGTTTTGGACAATAACTTCATTTCTGTAAATAATTATGTAGTAAAACTTTTCTAAATTGAATAACAATATTTTGGGAATAACTTGTGAAAATTTCAGTGAAATTCATTATTTATTATGGTAATTATGGACATTTATATCTGATAAACTAACTTTCGTTTCGGCTTAATTAACTCAATGTATACAGGATAGACGATACAAATTTGTTTGCTTCCTACAGCTCAATAGCAATTCTGTTTTGATTTTTATGAAATTATCAATTCCGAAAGCTTACATTATGTAAATTCAGTTGAATAAATTGAAATTTTGAATTTTTTATATTTCTTCGAACAATTTTGTTTCTGTTCAATGAACATAGTATAGAAGGCCTCTCAGTTAACTAGGTACGACTTAAGGCATTAGTTGATAGTCCATATACAGTGTATAATAATATTTATGATGTGCAGTGATTTATTTAATGTTTGCCATGATATTCATCTGAATTTAACTACGTATCATTACATGAAGTTTGACAGCAATTGATACTAAATTATTTTTCTGTTTCGGTAAACCTATCGTTTTGAGTGATGCGTTTTTAATTAGATTAGGTGGGTTCATAAATCCGTAGGCCAGTTGTAGGATTCTTTCGCCAGCTGAGATGTGATAACTTGGGAAAGGAACTGTATATTGAATTTCTGCTTATTCTGCGTTAACATATGAAGTGACTCCAGTATGTGATTTGAGTGAATTAATATTATTTGCATTTTGCGTTATGACACGACGTTTAGATTGAGTTGCGACCGTCATTCGTTGAGTTCGTCGTCTTTATTTCAGGAATTGCGATTCCGGACTACAGGTGTGGGCCATACTAAGGTAAAGGTAAGACATACTCTTTTGTCACCCTGTAGACTTCGAAGTGAGTAAAGACGCAGTATGAGTCACATATGAATTAACATGCGTATGATCGTTTGAGATTATTCCCAAGTATGGATTTGCGTTTTCCTTTCTTAATCTATCGCTAATCTGAACCAGCTGGTACTTCAGAGTATGAACCGACGATGTAGTTAAAAAGATTGGAGGTGTCGCCTTATTAGTATTTCCCCTCTCGTTCTAAATTATTGTTTTTTTTTTCGCAGCGATCACAAGGATCTGGAATCCTCTTTCCCAGATATTCTTAAATCTGGAAGACATTTCTATGCCGCTCGTCTAGTGCGTAGAAAATGTTTGGAGCTAAAGTTTTGCTTGGATGCGTTGCGTGGGTACTCTAGCATCCTGGCGACCCTATTTATATTCCTGGATTGTTTCTGGTGTTGCAGTTTTGACTTCACCTAGCCAGGAATTGTGTGTGTGATCTTGGGTGGCGTTGCACCAGTGAGCAGATACAAATAATAAACTTATATGTCGTTCCAAAAGTATTCAACATCCTTTACCTGTATAGAAAATTTGAAACATAATAATTATCTTCTATGTGTAAATAGGTAGTTAGTCTTTACTTTACACGTGGCAATAGTTTGGAAGCTTTTAATTATCTCTCACAATTACATGAAGGTAATAAAGAAATTCACTAATATATCCGTGACTATCAAATAATCTTGGTTCAAAATAGGATTGCAGTAATTTACATATTACATAAACACAGGCGTTTGATTACCAACTTTAGAAATTTAAACCAACTGAATTTCAAGCGAAAATATTGCATTATAATATCTATATTATGAACATTGTTTATATTTTTATTTATAAAAGCATATTCCTACTTAAACTAATATTTCTAGAGCATGCGGAATGTCCTTGATTTGTCGCACAAATGCAAAGAAAAACTGGTACTACCTACATATTTTCGGGAAATAAAATGCTATTTGCAATTTTTTTATCTTGTGCATTAATTTTCGCGTCCCTATGAGGGAATTTTATCTGTGTTTCGAGACATCTAGGGTGAAGTAAGGGAAACAAACTAAATCATCACTTCTTTCGAATAGAAATACGGCCGTCTACTGAATTAAATCATGCATGACTAGGACTGAGATTTTTAGGATCGATTGCCTAATTGGGACAGATCTCTCTCTGGTGGGGATTTTTCATGCTTTTTCCTTACTCACACCAAGATGGTTCTTTCAAATTAGATCCTGGTCAAAGCTGTCTAAAGGACATTTAAATACAATTCAATTCGGTAAGTAAGGACAAAATTCGACGTAAATTTGTAAAAGTAACCAGGAAATTTAAGTGAAAAATGCTTGGATATTTATTTAAGAAGAACGTGAATACTAAACAAATACTGTATTGCGATTCTGCTGACAATCAAAAAGGCTCCGAGAGTTCCTTGATAACATCTCAAGCCAACGGTATGGAAGCAATTTTCAATTTTTGAAATAGGTTGGCAACACTGACAATTAGAGTCCAATACCCTACCTGGAGTTCCTCTATGACCTGTCCGAGTACCTAATGTACATGTGTGCAAAATTTGGTCTAAATCAATGGATACGTGTCTATTTGTATGCGTAAAAGACACACAAACACTTAGTTTGTATAAATTAGGTTGGTAACACTGACAACTGCTGTACTGAGGAACAGAAACCCACACAATATTTGCTTATTGTATCGAATAAAGTTTTGCAAAGATTGGTTCGGATACGTCTAAATGGAAAAGAACCAAACTGGAAAATTGAATTGGGAAATAGGTTGGCAAAACTGATCGACGGCACCACACAAGACGGTTCCCGCAGTTCTGAAATAGTATAGCAAAAATCTTTCCCCCAATACCTCAGCCAGACTCAATATCTTGTGATTCATAAGATATTTTTGACACGGACACAAAAAGCAATAATGTAAGGTCCGTTATTGTTAGCTACACTATCAAAAACCCTAACATGAAACTAAAAAAAAATAAAAAAAAATTTAAAGACATACTTTTCTTAAACAATTGGTACTAAAAAGTAAAAATTAATTTTGTTTATGCATGACTAAAAAGAAAAGCATGGGGCGCGCTAATTGAATAAAGTGACTATATATGAGAGAGCGCCCCATGCTTTTCTTTTTAATCATGCATAAGCGAAATTATTTTTGTTAGTTTGTAGAACGAATTGTTTAAGAAAAGTATGTTTTAAAAATTTGTATTTATTATTTTTTTTACCCAAATCCTAAAATGTTCTACAACCAGTCAAACGCCACAGCGTTGTAGGCTAGTATTTAAGAGAAATATTGAAAAAATATATTAAAATACGATTTGAAAATATGTAAATATATACAATTATATGAACGTAGCAATAGAAACTTACGTCGCTGTACAAATTTGCATCATTGTATGACGTTGAGAGAAGAGTTAAATTAACGTTGCAAGATTTGAGGATACCACGAACCATTGTGAACTAAAGAAAAGAATTTAAAAATTGAGCTTAAGAAAAGCAATGAAATGGGATTGCTTTCTTTGAATCGTAGAAAAATTAAACAATTTTTTTAGGGAAACAATTTGAAGAGTTTTATTTTTCTAATTGCATAATTTATTTATTACATATTTTGTAACTACAGGACAAAAATATTCTCACCTTGAAGAATTTTGAAGTTCTAACAACGTACGGTACTTCATTTATCATGTGACACTAAAATTACAGTGAATCAATATTCCAAAGCTATAAAGAACACAAGAATAATAGTTTCAAAAATATATGAATTACATACAACTAAATGTATCACTGTCGCTTAAAAACAATTATTTATTTTCTGGCTTTCAAGCCAAATAGATTGTGTTCAATTATACGGAAACTTCGTTTGCTGTGTTAGGTCTGCTTTCTCTTGGGTCTTTCAGTTTAAGAATTGTTAATCTGTCATCTGCATTGATTCCCGGTGAATCTAGTGGAGTAAAAAAGGCAAACTGAAATTTGAGCCTTTCTCGGGCCTGATTCACAAGTAAATCGAAGGTGACTCTGCGATTAACTTTATCCATGAAAACATCAAATTCATCCATCATATAAAACGGCAGCTGCATTGTCTCCCATAAAGACATTATAAAAGCCATTGTCGAATATGAGCGTTCTCCACCTGATAGTGAGGACATATTGGAATTCTGCCGAACAATTCCGATCAGCGAACTAATATTAAAAGTCAGGGTCTCATTCTTGTGGTTAAATTCGATATCACCTTGAAAATTGCGAAGAAGTAGAAGTCGTCGAAATAAATATTGAACTTTGACACAAAGTGATGTTCTCATGGTTAAGAACACATTTGAACGTTTGTGAAGAATCTTCTTAAGTTCTGCTCTTATATTTTCCAGGGAGTTGACTAGAATTTTTATCCTCTTGAATTTTTTCTGGTTATCCCGTAATGAACTTTCGATCATTTCCTTGTTTTCAGCTTGTACCTCAAGTTCTTTAGAATTCTTGTCAATCCAAAAGATTTCATCTTTAATTGATTGAGGATTTCTCGATGTTTGAATTCTTTCGCATAGTTTCTTAGCTTCGGCCGTTTTTTCCACAACAACCTTCTGCTGGTCGTTTAATTGTTGTTCTAAATCATTAATCGATTCATTTACTTCTTTTTGACTTTCAGTTTCATCTTCGATTCTTTTATGTGTTACTTTAAGATCATACTTGAGTTGGTGTAGTGTTCTTTCAAGGTTTTCCTGATCGGATTCTTTGTTCCTAATTGTCTTTTTGATTTCTTTACGTTTTTTCTTGGTTTGTTCTACAACATTTGGTATTTCTTTACATTGCAATCCAACCTTCTGCTCTTCTTTCATGGAAGTGTCTAATTCCTTGTTGCAGTTCACGATTTCTTCTTTCAAAGAGGATACACTTGACGGTACTGACTCAGAGGAAGTGTTTAACTTCTGAATTGTGCGCTCTATTTCGTTGAGCTCTCTACGCAAAGTAGAAACTTGTTCTTCGGCTTCTTTCAGTTTTTCCTTGTTATTATCAACATTTTCTGATTCTTTCTTCAGTTTCTGTTCTGTATCGTGGTATTGGCTTCGATGATTGTCTATCTCATTTTGTAAATTCTTAATGGTATCCGGTACACTTACTTGCAAATATTTTGCTTTATTTGTTTTATCTAAAAGATAGAACTGACCGTATGAATCACCTGGACTGAACACCTCGCCTTCCTTAGTAACAGCGATTTTACAATTTAGTGGTACATACAATTCATCATCCATTATCTGACAAGCTTTTGCCCTCGTAGAAATAAGCAAAATGCTCTCAATTTCAAGTTGATCAATTAAGCAGTTAGCGATTACAGGATCTTCTATAATCAGCATATCATAAACACTATAATATCCAGATTCTTGTACAGAATTTGCTGATACATCGTGAACGTTCTGGATAAATTTACTCACAATAACAGTCGGATATTCCTCTTTGGGTACTCCAATATTTTTCAAAACTTGACAACACAATTTTCGATCATTTTCGTTATCCACGCAGAAACCAGTAACAAGTTCTCCTAATATCGATTCTATTGCTAGAGCCCACGAAGCGTCATGAAGTTTTAGGAAATTTCCTATTGGTCCTTTTGGTATCTCCTTCAATTGTTTCTTGGCATGTAATTCTTTCAGTATCCCAACATATTTTGGAACCCAGGAACCATAAATATGTAACAGAGATTTCACTGATTCAAGTTTTCCTTGCAATGTTTTACATTTTCCATCAACATAATTCAGTTCAGTTTCCAATCCTCTCTTATTTTCTTTGAACTCCTGATAATTTGTTCTTAACAGGTCTCTGTAATCTTCAATCGCTTTGAGCTTTGAAACCATGGAAACGCGTTTCTGCTCTAACTCTCCTACTTCTTTCTCTATATCCTGCTTCCGAATTGAGGAATCAAAGCCATAATCCCGATTAATTTTATCTATTTCATTCTGAAGGCTTTTTATACACTTTCTTTTATTTGTCACAGCCTTTTGCATTTCTTTGTGTTCCATTAACTTCGAAATATACTCCTGTCCTCGATTCTTTGCGTCTTGTTTTACCTCTTCTAAAGTACACTCAAGTGTTTCCAGTTCTGTTTTTGTTGATTCCACTTCTTCCAATGTATCCTTTATCCTATTTTCCAGTGTCTGCTCCGTGGCTTTTGCGTGCGCTAATCTTTTATCCACATTATTTCTCTTCTTTTTACTATCTGACACCTGATTGTTCAACGCCATTAATTTATTTTCCTCACAAATAACTTCGGACCATGATAATTCATTGTACAATTCTTTTCTCTTTAGTTCCACAGATTGGAAGTGTTTCACGATGTTCCATTTCATTTCCGATGCCTTCAAATCTTCTTCCACTTGCGTCAAACACTTTATCTTCTCTTTCAGTACTTCTTTCGCTGTTCTTAAATCCTGTCTCACACGTAAACAGTGGGATTCGATTAGATCAAGTTGAGTAGCCTTCATGAACAACTGGTAGTTATCATGAGGAGTATTGGCTTTTAAAAAGGTCCTGGCTGTGTCCTGATTTAAAATACAGATGGGATTATCTACTTGGATATTGAATGCAGCGAGGATTTTGCGTAAGTCTGCATATAAAGTGGTCACTGTTTTACCATTTACGGCTTTGATCTTATAGGTACTTGTGCATGAAGATAAGGACAATGTTCTTATAACGATTATTTTGCTACCATACAGTTCAGGCTTGTACGGGAATTTCCCTCTGTTACACAGTGTTATTTCTATGGATGCACGGGTTTTCCCCTTTTTGATGAAGCTCGTTATAGCTCTGGCTCTGTCGGTAGTCATAGCTTTTCCGCCGAGACCTACAACTATTGCTGTCAAGATGGCGCTCTTCCCACTACCGTTTCTACCAATAATCAGATTGATTTTAGGGTTAAATATGACCTCTAACGAGTCATGACACATGAAATTTTTAACATGAATTTTAAGAAGCGTACCAGGACGCGATTCATTATGGGAATCTTTCTTTTTCTCTGGAGACTTATTCTGTAATTTCTCTGCGCCATCTGACAGTCGACTTCGTTTGCTATTGGATTCTTCCTGGTCGTTGGTTTCTTGTGCTTTTCTTTTCGCCGCGGGAGCCATTTAATTCTTTGGTCTTTACTTAGTATTACTGTTATAAAAGTTCAATAGTTTCAGTCAAGCAAATACATAAACCAAGTCAGGAAAACAGTCTACTCCATTGCTCAAACAAACGTAAATGTGACGGTAGATGTCAGGAAGGCTCTTAGATTTCTGTAAAGAAAGAAAAAACAGTTTTGTCTACTTTTAGATTGTCGCTAAAAGAAGAATAACTTCAAAATGTCATTTTCGTAATTAGTCACGTTTTTATATACAACTTGTATTACGTCCTTTCAATCTAATTGTATGTTTTTACGCGTTATCAAAGGTATTCAAGGACAATATGAGTTATATAATAGGAGTAATGTTTTCACGGATGTGCGTAGTATTTGATAAAAGGAGAGTATCTTGAAACACTGTTATAAGACTTTAAATTGTTAAAACTGAAGAAAATTAACCTGAAATAATGTTTAGTGGCTGTTAAATCACAAGATTACGACAAGAAAGTAGACAGGGATTTAAATCTGGGTCCCTCGCTGTTCAATCTTAAACTGCTCTTCGCGGATCACCTTAAACTTTGTCTGTTTGATCACCCGCGGAATGTGAAGTACTTCAAACTACATCCCTAATGTTACTGGGTGGTGTAAGAATAATTTGCTTGGAATAAAGGTAAAGAACTGTTCAGTTGTGACTTTCACAAGACGGAAGAACCCGAATTTTTTTTCGTACTTAATTGATGGAATCGCCCTCCCAACTTCGGAAACTGTAAAGGGCCTGAGTATAGTTTATGACTTCACATTGACAATATCGTAAATGGTGCATGTAGTAACTTGGGCTTTATTATTAGAATTGACGGTGAATTCAAGCATATTAAAACTCTGAGAACATTATTAACACGTTTTTATTAATTCTGTATGTTCGGTACAAAGTTTGCAATCGATTTTAAACTAACTTCCCGATGAACTAGAGACTTGAAACTTGAAACATAGCTCAGAACTGGATGACGATGCAGTGATAACTTATGACATTTTGAAAACGTCGCCATCGTGGATCCAAAATGGCCGCCAAACCCATTGTTGTATAGAATACACAGCCTAAACCGCTAGCGCTAGCGAAGTGAAATTTTGTATGAAGGTACGTAGGTTATTAGTAGGTATCACTAGTAGGTTACAAAAATATTACCAAATTTCACCAAAGACGCCATCTTGGATCCAACATGGTGGACAAAAAAATCATTTTCTACACCGTTTGAGCTAGAGATACGAAATTTGGCATAAAGGTGTATCATAACAAGTAGTTTAGGAAAATGTTACAACATTTTGAAAAAAGTCCCCATTTTGGATTCAAAATGGTCTCCCAAATATCATTTTCCACACCATTCGAGATAGAGAAAAGAAATTTTAAATGAAAGTGTACCATCATGAGTAAGTCACGATAATATAATAAAACGTTTCAAAAGTCGTCATCTTTAATCCAAAATGGCCGCCAAAATATTTTTTTCAAACCACTGAATCTAGAGAAACGAAATTCGGTATAAAAGTGTATGACTAAGAGTTGGTTACGAAAAAAGAAAATAATTGAAAAGGATCAATTTAAAAATTGAATTAATCTTATGAATCGGAAAATAAAAGCGTGGTTGCTCTTAGATATTTTGATTTTATGATAAAGGTAAGCAAGAGCACCCACGATTTTATTTTTCGATTCATTAGATTCATTCAATTTGTTATTTTTTTTACTTTTTAGTACATCTTAAAAAGTGTTTTAAAATCCTTTTTGAATTATTTTTTTAAATAATATGTTCGTTACAAATGGGAATACACAAAGCTAATATGGAATCTGCATACCAAAAGTTGATATCTCTAAAAATAAGAGGGATCAAACGAGATTTTTTTTTAGATATTTATCACACGAGGGCACGGGAGGGGAAATACTTGCCCACAGTGTCAATTTCAATTTTATGAGCCTTGATCATAGACAAATACTGCAGGTATGCGTTTCTTCTATAAACTAATTAATAATGAAATGGATTGTCCTCAATTGCTTTCATTCCTGAAGATTTGAGTTCCAGCCGGTAAAACTTGCACCAAAAATTGTAATCTTTATCTTACGAATAAGCCCAGAACAAACATAGTGCGGAAGTCAACAATATGGGTGATTAATGCAGCCTATAACGCTGTGAGTAAATCAGCAAAAGAAATGTATGTAGATGTCACTAGCGTAATATAAAGATATTCAAACTACTTGTAGCAAAATATTTCACAATTTGTAAGGTATAAACATTTAATCTTATATTTCATAAATAAATCATAAAAGAATAGACACAAATCCATCGCAGATATCCACAATTATATGATTAATAAACGCAAGACCATTGACTCATTCAAATCTAATTAAAGCGAAGATTAATCAATACCAACGTTACGGAAATTCAATAAGCAGTTTTTTAAAAATACAACTGATCCAGTCGGAAAGAACTAAACTCTGAAAAAGATAGTAACAAAGGATAAAGTCGTAGGGAATTCAAGACTCCGTAATTTCACACACAAATACAAAGAGGAATGGGTTCGATTTCAGTTTTCCCCTGTTTCCCTCACTCGCACTGATAATTAATGGAATAGTACCTTGAATAAAGCAAGAGCCAATGCCTTCCTAAGATCTTTGATGTCTTTGTTGTATTATGTCAAATGTGCTGTATTTAGAGTTAAATAAATAAATGGCAATTCAGTTGTAATTACGCAGCGTTGATTCCATTCTTTAAGATTTTAAGAAGCTTCTTTTCCCCCCAGAATGACATCGAAATAGAATCGATCCTAAGATGAGGTTCCAGCAAGATAAAGTAGCAACCTAGTACAATAGCATCCGTGACAATCGTCCAAACATGTTCTTACAATTGAAATCGGTTCAACAAAGGTTCCTTGAACCGAAATCTGGCCCTAATATCCCGGTCCTGACTGACCCGGTCTTGACCCAAATGACTAGACAGACTGTGATCAGGCAACCCAATAATGGAATACTCACGACTCAGACCACACGACTACCTGATCAATTGTTAGGAACATTTGTGCGTTGAAGGTTTCGTACGCAGGGGGGATCCCCTGTCTCGGTCACCTCCCTTGAAAGAAAAACTGTTGAAACACAACAGTGTATAATAAGGACTGTTCCCTGCCTTTCTGGTCACCGGGTCAAAAAAAGGGCACTGAGTCGAAATCGTGTCACCGGGTAAGGCCAAGACCCAAGCATAGACCCGGTGATATAGTCCGAAACTCGTCCTAATGGACCTGGTAACCTGTTTCAGCTTTGGTTCCTAGGCCATGAGATTTCCAGAGAAGAAAAACGTTCTATGGCCTGCACGTTGTACAGATCTGCCAGTACCAGCCTCTTTTCTTCGGGCTTACCTTACGTATCAAGTTTGTATTAATAAACCGAGGAATGTAAATGGACTGAAGATGTTATACATCAAGGAATGTCAACCATACTAGACAACAAGTAGCAAGCAGCCAGCAGAAAAATCCTCAAGACAAAAACATTCTGTTTCCAACGAATAGTTATTATATAATTTACGCTTTCATTTTAAAAAAGCGAAAAATATGCGAAATATAGCGCCATTTTCCTTGGTGTTGGAAACAGGAAGAACGACACCACTAAATCCAGCGCATTAATGCGTTTCAAAACTCTCTTGGTATTCCAGTACACGACCTAGTGTCCTAAATGACTGCCACCAGAGAACTAATTACAAGCAATCTTCGTGAGTGGAATATATTGCTGGCTTAATTTCCGTGTTTGTCGCTCGTCTTAAATATAGTTTCCTCTTTGTAATTGATCTTCTTTATATCCTCGCTGGAATAATGGATTGTCTCTCTTAGGTTTTTAATGTTCGCTTTTCTCCTCTCTGAAATTCATTCGGTTAAGTCTCTTGGAACTTTTGGTATTAGTTCAAGGACAATTGACATAATAAGTCTTTCAATTTGAGAGCTGATCATTAATAAACATACTGGTAATGTACCAATGCGTAATTTTCTATAACTATCTGTGAAATGAGAAACTAATGTAAAGCATAACCGGAAATTTCAATGTATGAAGTTTTGGTACAAAGATGAGGTCACTCTAACGATGTCCTTGTTAATAATAAGTTAATGTCCTTATTAATGTTTAAATTAAATTAGGGCTTTACTCTGAAAAAGTATTTTGAATTTTTGTATTACTATTGGCGTCATTTTCGATCTTTGACTAAATTTATCAGTACGAAATGTTTAAAAATTAAACAGTAGATCTCACTATATGAGCAGTTGCACGCTTTTGTCCTTAAGAATAAGCAAGAAACGGCAGGAAGTACTACTACCGTAATCATTATTATTAATTTGTCACTCTGATGTTTACATAGTTTTCTTAGCCATATCGAATGTCGGAATAGTAGCTTGTAAAAAGACCAAAGGCTCTCCCTGCTGCATACCTGCATGTTTTGATCCATACAATGTATGAATTGAGATTCTGTTATTTTAATGACAATGAATGGAGCTATATTGGCAATAGCACTTCACACGCACAATATCACATGTTGTTTATATTGCAGATCAAAATTGCATCATCTGGGGTGTAGCCATAACCTGAGAGCGTTCCTCATCATCCTACAAGGTTCATATCCGCAAGAGAAGGTGGATAGTACTGCTGATTAAGGTTCCAGAATGGTCCTCAGCAACGTTCTGGGAATGCCAATTGTCTTGCAGGGGCAGTCTGTCACCTTGTAGGTGTGGGATAGGCAGGGTCGGATTTACTACTGGGTCTAAGCCTAGGGTCACAACTTTCAGAGGGGCAAATTTTATAAGGGAAAATTAGTAAACGCTATTTAAAACGCGAGCAAAATATATTTAGCAAAAAAAATCTAGGGGAGCGCCGAACACCATCACTTTTGATCTGGGCGATTCCTCGTAAGTATCTAACTTCAGCTAATTTAAAGTCAGGTTAATTTATATCAGAAATAGGAAAACAAATATTAGTGCTTACATTAGAAATATTATTTATTCCTATTTTAGCCTTTGCACACACCAATAATCACTTTAGTCGATGCTTCATATAGGGTGGGGCAGTCAACTATACTCCTACCAATGAGCAACAGGTATTGAAGCACTCTATATGCATGAAGGCGTAATTTTAGCTAGAATTTTGTATAACATAAAAACTAAAGTGAATTTGTCTTTCGGGTCCGCAATGCGTAAGTACCGTACGTTTAAATCCTGCTGCCAACCGTCCAGACTGGGTTTTTCCAGAGATTCCTTTAGTTTCACCACACGAACGTAAGGATGGCACCTTAACTAAGACACCGTCCTCTACTTTCCCGTACCCTATCTCGATCCGATCAAAAGATATGGCTAAAGATATTTTAAAAATTACGCTAACCGTTCATTTGTGGCAATAGATACAACCCTTATTTTTCTCCCTAACTTGATCTTATATCTTCAGGAGATAAATAGTCCCGGATATTGTGTTTAACATTCAAATAGATGCCTACGTAAGATAATATAAGATAAAATAAATTGTATGGGCGGTAACAGCACTATGGCTTACGCCCGTCCCGATACGGGGGAAGCCCCTAGATGCCTACGTATTCGACGTAGCGAATAAGTGTAGTATCGCTTTTTTCCATGTCTATATATTAATTAAAATTGCTCATTGTATGACTATGTATTTAACGCCATTGATTTATTATTATTATTAATAATAATATTGAACCGTATTTTTTAAATAACATTAGCAAGGTTAAATAATCTCGTTATTATTATTATTAAATGGCGAAAGGACCGAGGAGAGTGAAAGGGAGGGAGCAGGGGCGTTGGAAGTCATGGGCCTGGGGTGCCTGCACGCATTAATCCGGTCCTAGTGATAGGCGTGGTTAAATGCAAATAAGATATTGTTGAACCAGTCAATGATATTCTTAACACACCGGAAGTGTACCCAGGGGCCGCAATTTTCAAAAATTATTGTGGAGACGGGATGTAAATAGAAGTGTTTAAATCTATACCTGTCCCGGGTGTATGTGAGCTTTGTTTATATGAATATGTAAGCTAGAGAAAATGACGCACGTTGATTGACGCATGACCAGCTGCTACATTGAATATAAGTAACACCAAACTCGGTTAAATCTTTAATATTCAGATATTACAGCTTAAACGTGTAATTTGCATTTGAAACCATATGCAAACATGAAATTAGTCGTAAATAAATAATGTACAGGGTGAGCACAAAAACAGTCCCTGATTTCGAGAGGGTATAACTTTAATACTAAAAGTGCTATTCTGCTCAAACTTTCACAATACTTACATCAACTCAGAAGGTTTTTGATAGTGTTGATTGGAATTACATTGATTGATAGTGTTGAGTAGGGGAGAGGATATTAGAAGGTAGTCAGTCGACCACGGCCTAGTTTGTAGGTACCATCCTGATATTTGCCTGTCACTGAGGAAAAACTGTAGATTTCAGAGACTAAAAATGTAGGCAAATGTCTCAAATTTGTTGATTGAATAAAGACAGGAATAGATAAATAGAGAAAGTGAGAGACAGATAGATAGATAGACAGAGACATTTGAATTTGTATTAAGGCCTTTAGGCAACTTTGGCTCAGGCCCGATGGATGATAATGGGAAAATTGGTGGAATGAAAAAAATGGAAGGAAAAAGGAGCACCTCGAAAAAATCCACGCATACGGTGTTTGTCCACCACAAAACTCGCATAACATGAGCGGGGATCAAACTGAGGACACCATGCATCAGAGGTGAGCGCCCTACCACTGATCAACCGCGGCCCCAGGTATATAAATAAAGAGAGAGAGAGAAAAAAACAACAGGGAGGATGTGAAGGCCAAAACCACGTTTTCTTAAAACTTGTCAACCATAGACGACTTAAAACTTGTAACCATATCGACTATATCAAAAGCTACGAGTATCTATGAGGTAGGTACACCCCTACCTAATTCAACTGATTCACGAAATCTAATAACGTCTTAAGCGAATAGGACTAATAAAAAAAGGAAATTACTTCTTGTACCAATATTAAAGCAAATCTTTCAATAGGACACTGTGTAAAAGTATTTGCTCTCAAGGAAGCAATTTTCGTAAAGTGGTTTGCCGGTCTCTGAAAACTGGAAGAAAACGAGTGAGATGTGCGCGGTCTTGAGAACATCTAAACGCACGTGAGTCGAATTGAGTAGAAAATGGATATATTCTGCTCTTGAAGAAAAGGTCAAGCGGTAGAAACAACTTCGAAGTCTTTGAGAAACAAACTGGTCGTCACTAAATATGGGCAGTTGGACAGTAGTTTATAAAAGAAGGCGATGTATGCAAATACCAAAAGAAATAAAGAAAAATTACTTTTGTACTCTTATGAGTACTCGCACAATTGTATTACAAGCATATTCTACAGAAACCAGTGAAATGTGCTTTTGAACAAGTTTGTGTTTCACTAAATAACTTCGAGAGAAATCTATTATTTTTGCCTGGAAGGGGTGATTTTTCTATAGTTATTTGTACTTTATGTCCTCGACAGCTTCTACTTTATTTTCGTTTGCAAGAAACAAATGTCCTTGTACTAACAAGGATGTAGTGCAAGGCGGAATATTTAACGAGTCAACAAAACCATAATTTGTGAAGTACAAGTGAAATATGTCAGAAAAACAAACTATCAGGTTGACATTAATGTACTTCGACCACCTGGTTGACATCAAGTTACTGTGTCGCAATGTAAATAAAAAAACTTGATTGTAAGTCTTAAATAATTTCAAACAACACAGTTTGAGTTGATTTATTTTAGTTGAATAACGAAATTGTTATTAACGTCCATAAACGAGCTGATGAGCTTCTAAGGATGGAATCTAAAATTTCGTAAAGGGGGGCTTCGAACGATGGGACTCTAACTTGTGACCACTAGTATAGAAACTGAGTATACTAAACTCTGGATGAACCAGCGTTCATTAATTTCTTTAGTGATTTGGGTATTGCTCTAAGGAATTTTACACTGATACTTTTAACAACCTTGCACTTTGTGAACTAAATCTTATCCTTGTGTCTACCTTAAACTGCAACTATTCAGTAGAACTCGGTTATAACAACACCGAAGAGACATGAAAAATTGTGTCGTTATAACCGAGCGAGAGTTTTTTGCTATCAGTCACGTAAGCTGGAAAATGATGCAGTACAAACTTAATTAGACATACTTTAGATTGTATTCACGTGAAAACCTGACATTAACAGTGCAAAGTCGACGTACATCATCCAGTAGAGTCCTTCTAAAGTTCAGCCGTTTAAAATGGTTACAGATGACAGAACGTAAAATAAAATACTAAATTCCACGGAACAGTAAAATTAATCTGACGAAATTCAGGACAAAAATCAGTTTTTGATCTTCTATTCTCAATTTCAGGTATAACTTCAACTTTTTCTTCCAAACTTAGAACTTTTCTTTTTATAGCTATGCTGAACCTTTAAACTAATGAAGGTAGCATTACTGACCGTCTGAGGGTGACAATGGTGTAGGAAGTTTCCCTGTAACAGTTTCCGAAGGTCGTTCTGGACATTCAACTTCGAATTCTCAAGGTCAAGCAGCAATAGGGCTCTGAAAATAGCTTTGGTTCTTGGAAATCCGTACTCTAAACTGAGGTTTAAAATGACGTTATATGCGAAGTTGACGCATGTATGTTTGTCTCCTTAAGCGTAGTTAATTTTCAGTGGAACTATGTTGGACGAAGTGCTTCGATGTCTTTTTTCTACTAACCTATATGTCTGGCCTCAAGGCAAATCAAAATAGCGGAATTTTCACTCTTCTTAGAGCAAAAGGAGGAATCACTCATTTTAGAGCGGAATTTTCACTCTTCTTAGAGCAAAAGGAGG
>JAGDQP010001051.1:51292-133924 GCA_022664845.1 Lepisma saccharinum
CACTCATTTTAGAGCGGAATTTTCACTCTTCTTAGAGCAAAAGGAGGGACCACTCATTTTAGAGCGGAATTTTCAATTGAAGAGAATGGTTTTCAACAAAACGCACTCGCTTTGAATGGAAAATGTGCTCATTTTATAGATGAAATTCCGAAGCCTTTGAACGTAATTTATTCTTCGAACTTGCGATTTCTCATCTTTTTAGAGTTGTTTATGTCTCAAGTTTTTAGAGTGGTTTACAACACATCATTCCTATAATCAAATTTGTTTTCCGTCAATCGTTACTGGAAAGGTTGACGGAGCTATATTGTGATGTTTATAGCGTTGCGTTTAGTTAAAAATCGCAACTGAAAACCTGAATACTTTTCTCGGTGACAAAAATACCCGAAATACGTCAGGAGTACGGAGTAAGATATGTACAAAAAACCTTTGTCAAGAGATGAAAACTTTATATGAATAGCTGGGAATTCACCTAAGAAAATATCATGTCTATGTTCTCATCAAAATGGACTACCATAGATCCCATCTGTTTTCAAGCGGAAATTTCTCACCTTTTCTCCAATGAAAATTCACTTTTTCCGTTCTCAAAAATGAAATATGCCGCTGGAACCGAGTGGAATTTCACTCTTTGAATTTAGTGTGTATGGAACAGATGGTGCTAGTGATGTAAATGATAATAATGATTACAATGTATTATTCCAGTTATGAGAGCAGCCGTATGCATACGTAAATAGCGCTTCACTGCAAGAATGCTACAAGTTTGAGACAAGTTAGAGCTCGGGGTGGCTCAGAGGTTAGCGCACTCGCTTTCTGTTCGCATGGCTACAGGTTCAATTCCCGCTGAGGTTCCATAGACGGGTTGGTTCTTAGCCTACTTTATCAATAACTGTAGGTCCTGTCCTTGGAAACTCACCAGCTCGTTTAGAACAGGCCGTCAACTTTTGAGTTAAGCTCACCACATCTAAGGGATGAGCTCCTTTGGCGATTTAGCCTCGCAGATCGAAAAGGTAAATCCTAAATATGAACCTTAGGCCCAGGGTTTCCGCCAGAATTTTCGGTTTTTTGTGGGGGAGTGTAAAATCAAAATTGGGGGGTGTAAGGGGAGTTTTGCATGGTTTCTATCGATTTTTCACAACATAAATTTTAAAGTTGCAGGGGGGGGGGTATTGTCGAGATTTTTAGGGGGGGTGACACTACCGACAGGGGAGTCTGGCGGAATCACTGCTTAGAGGAATCAATCACCTAACTAAATTTTTAACTTTGCGCTTTGGCAATATTAGCAAAGTGCAAAGTTCTTTTTCTTCCACAACTATAAAATGTGGTGTTTGGAGTTCGAAATTTTCGATTTAACAAGTTTGTAGTTAATGCAAATTGGTGGTATACATTTCTGATACTAAGATTGTTTTTAATGTGAAACCTGAGTTTTTAAAGAGGAAGAAGGCTTTCGTTTTGCGTATTGACAATTCAGTAGATCTTTTTAATAGAAGTAATTTTATTGATGTTACAGGAAATTTTGCCATCTAAAGGTACTGGCCACTCTGCGTCCTGAAGTATGATCTTTATGGGCCAGGCGCGGGTGGGGTGGGGTGGATAAAACTTGTTTCATTCTCGATTAAAATGGAAGTGAATATCAAGAACAAGAGCTGAGAGCCAGTCTCAACAAAATCTTAAAGCTGAATCACAGTGGGTTTTCCCGCCTTTTTCGTTTTACGTCAGTTATTCAAAATTAAGTGCACGTAAACAAAATTTGACTTTCACGGAACCAAGTAGTTCGTTTCGTCCTTCAACAATGAGTACAATTAGTTTCAATTAAATGCTAGTAGTAACTGCAGAATTGTGTGCAGACACTTTTGGAACAGAATAATGTCCAAAAAGTGTCTGCACACAATCCTGAAGTTACTAGTAGCATTTCTTTAAAACTAATTCTACCCGTTATTGAAGGACGAAACGAACTTTCCTTCGTGAAAGTTAAATTTTGTTTATCTGCACGGAATTTTGAATAATTGACGTAAAACGAAAAAGGTAGGAAAGCCTTACAGGTGAAAATACATGGATCTTTTTCTGGATTACTCATATACAAGTGTATCGGTATAGCCTTTTCCCCACGAAAGTAGTTTTATCAAGACATTAGGTTTGTAGTGGTTTACCCAAATACCTGTGTTACTCCATACTATTTGACATTAGCCAAAAAATTTAAAATAAAAAAAATGATGCTAGTGCCTGATAGATGGCAGTGAAATGCACTGTAGTTTTTGACGTAATCAATTTTTCAAAATTATGTTTACTTTGAAGTGTTTTACACTATTTTTCATGCGGATTTAATATTTAAAAGTAATTGCGTATGTGTTTGATATTCTAAAAGTTTATTGCGCGTTTATTATACCAAATGAAATGTTTCGTAGTTAAATATTGCAAGTAAAGTTTGAAATTTTTTGAATTACAGCACATTCAATTACAGCTGCAAAGCTAGGGACCTTCTCCTCAATTTTAAGAAACAGTTTTTTACTTTGTCATTTTCTCCCTAGGACTGAATAGTAATTAATCAAAATAGTTAGTAAAGTAGTTTTAAAATGAGAAACGTTTCCATTGTATAGCAAATGAAAGCAAAGCGAAACGTCACCAGTTTCCGCATTATTTTCTTCTCCGCGGAGCAATAGGTCTGCTGCTGTAATACAAGTACATATTGACAACACAGGTGGTCAATCAACTCGGGTCACGAGTCGCATCCAAGTGGGTCACGGATCGACACGGACGAGACCAACTCGGTTCATTGATTCGGGTCACATGGAGTCAACTCCAATCGGATGAGACCGGATCAATCCGAGTTGAGTCATGTATCTACTCGGATAACAGGTAGGATCAAACTCACTTGGGTTACGGGTCGGGTCGAACCTAGTCAGGCACAGATTGGTTAAGTTCAGATTCCTATCGGCCATGTTCGGGCCACTGGTTCCCAGTCTTAACCTGACCCCGTTCAGAATAATAAAAGAAGCTCGTAAGAACAAAACTCTTCAGGTTGGTTCCCAATTTAAACTACAGAAAACTTTATATAGGTACTATCATTTTTATCGGATCTACCTCTACCCCTTTTGAACGAATATATATGCTATTTTCCAATTATCACGGTGCCAAATATATATTTCTTTCAACCAAGGTTAAGTCTATATAAGCTCTTTTTCTTTATGACTGAACTTAACACTTGAATTTTAGATGTTCAAAAAGTAATTTACTTACAGACACGTCCTTGACGTCGTCACTCACGGGAACTTAAGAATACAAAGTTTCTCCATTATGTTCAACTTAAGTGTCTGCCCCCTCCCCTCCCCTTCCCTTCTCAAGAGAGAAAAATATAGCTACTGATGTGTTGCAAAAATGGCTTTCGAAGTAGCCGTCAGCTGCCCGCATTCATCAACTGAAGGAATTTGGACCATCTTAAGAGGTTGTGTTTGGACCAAAGAGTGCAACAGAAACAGCGATAAAAGAGGAAAGTATAAGAACGAAGAAAAGAACAAAACAAACTTAAAAAAGTTCGAAAGGTTCTCTTTCTTATTGGTGGTCAAAGAAATAAAAAAACAAAGTTTGATTTAGGTCAAGAAGAGAACATTTTCTGCTTTGTTCCATCAGCCTTTTGTGCGTGTGTTTGTTCCTATGACTCTGGTAGTTAGTTGCAAGTAAGCAAATAATTTGCTAACGCATTAAAGGTACCAATGGCTTGATTCCAGATTAGAGCAAACAAGCTTTTCTACTCATAATTTTTCATTCGATTTTATAACTTTTAAACATTATTGCTTCCTAAATTTTGTACATTTTAGAGAAATGTCCGTTTTTTAAAAAAAAGTAATAACTCCTTTCAGTCTTTGATACCTTTTAATCCATTTTTAATTAACTATCGTTAAGATCTCAGCTGGCGTTACTGAGTGCATAGACCGGTCTAGGGCACAAATACCATAATAAAATATTGGAAACGCCTTTCTGTTTTGTTCAGGCGTCAGGATTAATCAAAAGTGATTATAAGTCTAATTACTTAATTGAAAATCTTAAACTATTCTCTGTTAAACAATAATTAGCTGACACTCACCAACATGTAACTCCTCGTAACTATGGTTACTTCGCGAAACTGAAACTAAATTCTTTAATAATAATAGCAAGTGTCGCTCTACATTGTTATTTAGTAAACGAATCTCTACTTAGTTACGGATAGCGGTGTATAATGAGATTAAGGAAACAAAGTTAAAACACAGCTGCTCTAGAGAGGGCAGCAATTATCGTGTAATGATGAAATAGTTAATAGAGTATCGAAGAAGCTAAAATCATACAGTAAAACAGAATTACTGAAAAAAAAATTAATAAATTGATGAAGATCAATACACGTACGTGTTGTCCCAAAAGTTGGTTAACTAATTTTAGAAAACTGGGCTTTCACAAACCGATAGAAATTAAAATCATTAAATATGTGAGAGAATCAACCTAGCAATCACGTATCAAAGGGATTGTTTTGCAGACAGCTAATAGGTTACGTGAAAACTTGAGTCTTATACCTCCACGGGTGCCATGTAAGGAGTTGATTGAATTATTATTAACGTCCTAAAAGAGCTGTGAGCTGCTAAGGACGAGACACAATTTTTGGTAAAACAGGCTCCAAACCACTCTGTTCAATGGACCACCACGAGCAGAGAAAACGAGCATGCTAACCTTTCGACCATCGAGAGTGTAAGAGAACCTTACACGGACTCTCATATTCAAACATTTTAAACATCGTTACGTGAAAATAATTGAAGGGATTTTATTTTTACGAAATTAACAGTAGTCATTTCTATTTTTTTTAATAGAGCAAAAGGAAAACACCTTCGAAATTCCTTAATTTTTGACTGAATTTCAGTACATTTCTTATATAATCTGATCACACAAATTTTCGTGTGAATATATTACATCAGATATGTAGTGAATTTCAGGAAAACATGGAATTTGGAAGGGTTTTTTCTTACTGTTATGAAAAGAAATCGGAATTGACTAATGTTATTCTTTAATCGGAAAAGACCTTCAATTATAGTTACCGTACCATAACAACAGATGATCTTTTTATGCCATAATATTTGAAAGGAAAGAAGAAGGCCGTCAGTGGTCTAATAATACAGGACGAGACAAATATGATAGGTGACTAAAGTTTTTTAGATACAACAACGCTGAATGACGCAAGATCTTGTTGGTAGGATACCGTATATTGAAGTTAGTATTCTGTGGATTCTGATAATACTTGAGAAGTGATATTTGTTGTTTGTTGTGTGTGTCTGAAACTAGGTCAATTCTTGTCGTGTGAGCGCAGAAAAATGGATTTAACACGGGAGCATTTTCGGACAATAATGTTTTACGATTTTCAATCAGGTTTAACGCTACAGCAATGTTACGAAAGGCTCCGAAATGAATTTTAGGAGGAAGCCTCATGCCGTGCTACTGTGTTTAATTGTTTCTAGAATTTCGACGTGGAAGTCAGAAGCTCAGTGATGAATCACGTGATGGTCGTCCTGTGACAGCAGCTTCTCAAGAAAACGTCGACAGAGTGCGTCGCATGATAGAGGAGGATAACCGGTTGACATAATCAGTTATTAGCGGAACACTGGACAATGGTATCAGTCAGGTTCAAAGGATCTTGCATGGTCGCCTTGGTGTCAGGAAGCTCTGTTCCAGATGGATTCCGCACCACCTCACTCAGGAGCAAAAGCAGGCACGGGTCACATGGTGCATGAAAATGCTAGACAAGTTTAACCAAGGACAATCAAATACAGTGCGTGACATCCTCAAAGGTAACGAAACTTGGGTGTACTGTTATGAACCAGAGAACAAACGACAGTCAACGCAGGGGATCTTCCCAGATGAAGATCCACCAACAAAAGTCCTAGTGTTGGTAAACAAATGATTACCACTTTCTTCAATCGGACGGGCCATATTGCAACAGTGGTGCTAGAGGGACGTCGGACCGTTAATGCTGAATGGTACACCACAGTTTGTTTACCGGAGATCGTACGAAAAGTTCGTGAAAAACGCCCACGAAGTAGCATCATTGTTCATCAAGACAATGCGCGCAGCCACGCAGCAGCACGGACAACTGAATTCTTTCAATCGTCCAACATAGAAGAAATGCCTCATCCTCCTTACAGTCCCGACCTCTCCCCTGGTGATTTCTTCCTGTTTCCTAAAATTAAGGATAGCTTGCAAGTCGCATCATTTTCTACCCCCGAGGAGGCAGTCACCGCCTTCGTCCAATATATTCAGGAGGTGCCTGCAGTTATGTGGTCCAGTGCTTTCACACTTGGTTTCAGCAGATGGACAAGTGTATCAAATGTCATGGAGAATACTTTGAAAAAATAGAGAAATCATACTTTTGTTCTCTGCTGTTTCATTTGCGTATATCTAAAAAGTTTTAGTGCCACCTTATGTTGCTCAAAAAGTTTGAAAAACATGCAACATGCCACCTTTCAATTTTAAAATTAATTATGGTATCTAACCACACTGCACCTGCATTTGCTATACCACTGGAAGCCTTGATGCATTCTTTAAACTCTAAGGGAATCGAAGAGTCGGTCTCTCTGTTCCTATGGCAATTGTTATTATTTAAAGGATGACGAAAAATATATCTGGATAGAAGAGTTTCCCATAAACTACTTTGAGATCCTTTGGAGACCACGTATTAAACCAATATTAGCTATTAGAATAGTTTAGCAACGACATATCACTTGGATCTACCGATCCATTTCAGAGAATAATACTACGACTTTTTCTCATAAATTGTCCTTATTACAACGTTTACATGATCTATCGAGGCGTTAGGCCAACGGCTCGAAGGTCCTGTGTTCGAGTCCCGGAAGGGGCATGGTTGTGGATTTTAACTGGCTGTAAATGGGCGAATCGTGACGGGCCGAAGTCAAAAACTTACCAGACTGGCCCATACAAAATAAAGTTTTACTGTAATGGATTGTTTCATTTGTTGGTACCACAGGTCATGTGACAGAAAAATGGCGGCGTTGAAACCAGGTAAGTGATGATACGCATAAGCAAATAGTTGAGTAGACCGATTGAAGATATTTCGGGTTTTGAGGTCTTATTTTGAATCTTATCATATTTCAAGTCCTCGAAGGTAACTAATATTAATTTTCTGTTTTTCTTGTTATATAAACATTAAATATACTCTCCTTGTACTATTTTAATCGAATTTGTAGCATGAAACATTTCCTTTGTGGGTGCTCAGTATTGGATCAGTGAGACAGCTATAGCAGCGCATAATGAGCACCCCGTGCCCAGTGTCAAGAATAATGAAATTGAAAGAGTACTAAGTAAACAACACACTGATAGAAGAGAAAGGTGTCTGTGGACTGAGTTTCGATAATTTTTCTAACCTCAAGTTGACTGTATTAAAGCCTATTACGCACATAAACAATGTAACCCTTTACTATTCATTATTTGTATGTGAAATAGAGTGAAACAGGGCTCATACCACTTAAAATTGTAAACAATATAGGCCTATTTGCTAGTGTATAGTTGTTTTTCTTGGTATTCTTTTTTAGACTAACAGGAAAAGGATTTGTTTTTTTATGCTCGTTTATATAATACTATATGTACAATCAATTACTTTCCAAAATTACAATTTTCTGTTAACTTTGAATTTAACTGGATTTTGTATAATTTGTTTATGGCTTTTTGGGCATCTTTGGCTCAGTCCAAACTTTCTTTTCATGTTCGGTATTAGACTTAGCCATGTATTTATCTAGTTACAATCTTAACACATGATTTGCTTTCTTCTGTCTGTCTTATCATTGATTTCAAGGCTTAGAGTTCCTGGATTAATCTTATCTAAGTAATAAAAATGCTTTTCAATTGAATTGAGTCGTAATGATTCACTTGTCCTACAATCTAATATAACTGGTATAATGGTAGCACACATACTTTGAAAATACGTAGATTAAACGTTAGTACCGAAATGTAATTTTAATGTCGTAGATGTACCGAAATGTCCGCCTGTTCAACGGTTTATTCGACGTTGAATAATGGTTGAGAAAAAACAAGTTGAAATCAAGGAGCAGACGATGAAGAAACGGGTTCATTTGACGAAGCAGAGTAAGGTTGCTGTCTATTGGTATACACATTCAGCTACATAGTCTATTCTCCGTTGCTTTCATCTTGATATACAGTATTAATTTACCAACAGTAAATCATCTAACCGTCTGCGGTGGAGTTTGAAGCTGGAACGTTCCACACTCGTCGTTGGTAAACTCGACACGCTACAATTCATCCACGGATTGCCTTGAGAGTCACTACGACTCTAGGCTATCTGTACTAAAAGGCAATCTTGAACGCATTGCCACAAATCCAGACGTGTCGTTTTATCATAAGAATAAAGAATACCTTCCTTATTTCTTTGTTATGTGCATTTTTCCTTCTTTAACACTTTGACCATCGCTACATATTACATTTGTATTTCTCAATAAGTGTAATATGTCGCCATAGAGAAACGCATACAAAGCGAAATCTATGTCATAGTTCAAAAGGAAAGCTGAAAACACTTCACATCAATGCCCTATTAACGAAATTAAATGTTAGCTGAAATATAATTTAAAATTCAATCTGTTTTCAGCATGCAAACGAGAACACGAGAAACGTAGTTCATTTTATTCTATTTGCTTTTAAGCACAATTTTACGCAATTAACTTGGGGATATAATCTAGGACACAGTTTAATATAATAATTAAAAACACGTCACATTAACGTTCTATCAATTTTTCGTTGGAATGTAGATTGAAGTTCAACGTGTTTTTAACGTGCAAAGGAGGACCCAAAATAATAGTTAATGACATTCAATTAGCTTTTAATTACAAATTTGATTTCATTAAATTAGAAAGAATCCTACAAAACAAAATCTATACCACAGTTGAAATTACACCAATTTTTTGATACAAAAAAAGTGCCTTTTACTAACTGGTTCCCCCTATTAAGTGATACTTAATGGTTGCGAAAGTTAGAGTACGACCGTGGGAACTGAACATAAGTTGCATGTATTTGAAAATAAGATTTCAAGACAGATGACGAAATGAGCGGAGAACTTAGAAGACTGCATAATGAAGAACTCCACAGACCATGATTCACTGCACTCCACAGACTGTATGATTCACTCGACTCCACAGACTGCATGATTCACTGCACTCCACAGACTGTATGATTCTCTACATTCCACAGACTGTATGATTCACTCCTCTCCACACACACTATATGATTCACTCCACTCCACAAACTTTATGATTCACTCCACTCCACAGACTGTATGATTCACTCCACTCCACAGACTGTATGATTCACTACATTCCACAGACTGTATGATTCTCTACATTCCACAGACTGTATGATTCACTCCTCTCCACACAGACTATATGATTCACTCCACTCCACAGACTATATGATTCACTGACTCCACAGACTGTATGATTCACTCCACTCCACAGACTGTATTATTCACTCCACTCCACAGACTGTATGATTCACTCCTCTTCACACAAACTATATGATTCACTCCACAAACTGTATGATTCACTCCACTCCACAGACTGTATGATTCACTGCTCCACAGACTGTATGATTCACTCCACTCCACAGACTGTATGACTCACTCCACTCCACAGACTGTATGATTCACTGCACTCTACAGACTGTATGATTCACTGCACTCCACATACAGGATGATAAACTCCACTCCACATACAGGATGATACACTCCACTCCACAGACTTTATGATTCACTACATTGCACAGACTGTACGATTCACTCCATTCCACAGACTGTATGATTCACTCCACTACACAGGCTGTATGGTTCATTCCACTCCACAGATTGTATGATTCACTCTACTCCACGTACTGGATGATTCACTAACTCCACAGACTATGATTCACTCCACTCCACAGACTGTGATTCACTACATATTGTAAAAATAATGAAGATGAGAAAAAAATAATTGTGTCGGCGATAACAAAGAATAATGAAATCTGGACGGCTAAAATAGACAGGTCATGTAGCTTGGCTGAGGAAGAAATGAATATTATATTCCATCCTGGTTAGTAAGCCGGAGGAAAAGAGGCTGTTGAAAAGACCGAGACATCATTGGAATGACAATGTTGGAAGGGATCTTCCAGAGATGGATGTTCATGATGAAAACTGGCTTGATCTTGCTCAGGATAGAATCCAATGGCGAACGTTTGTTACTGTGGCGATGAACTTGTGAGTTCCCTAAGCCACAGAGTTATATGTTAGCATGACAAGAATGAACTAAATGCAACTGAATCCAAGAGCATTTCTTACTGAAGTATTCAATTCATGTTTCGACTGGTGTCAAGCCAGGAAAGACTGAGAACAGTTTTTTCAGTAATCTGCAAAGTGGCAATATTGTATTGCAAAAAAAAAAAAAACCGTTGCAATTCAGTTCACTCTTGTTATGCTAGTATATAAAAAATCTTAAAAAATGATTCTATTTACCCCGTAGCCCGAATTCACCCTGCCCTACTCTATATGAGAAATTATCAAAACTATTTTTGTGTGTGTGTACATAAATGTTTTCGTATGGGAGAAAGGAATGCTTCTTTTAACTATGTAGTTCGTTATTGAATATTAACTCTGCCTATACAAATAAGTTTCGTTGTGCACATTAATAGCTCAAGAAAATTCCAGTAAAATGACTTTCTTTGTAAATATTTGCTTCGTTAGCGTCGTGGAGTCCCATTTTACGACTAGTTCGCAGTAAATACAAGCAAGTTATAAACAATATCTAATAATTAAATCATCAATTACCTTCATTATGGGTCATCAGTATGATAGATCTGACAAACGGACAATGACGCCATTACTATTCTAAACACACGTGACATTTTCCGCCACAATGGCGGCAAAAGACTGGGTTTTGTTTTGTAGACACAGAAGAGACAAAGCTACCATTTAAGGACTGTCGCCGTCCTTGCTGTTGTTGTTTCTTCAAGATATATTTCTCTCGCTTCATTTTTTTTTCAATTCATTTTTTTTCTCTGAGGAATGGTATTTTTATGAGGCAACATATCCTTAGTTATAGACAGATTTTTCCGTCTAAAGTCCTGGAATACAGTGTGCGAAACATTAGTGTCTAAAAGACAACTGCATTCTTTCAACTAATTCTGTTGATGGATAATTAGTGGACTTGCTGTAATTTTATTTCTATTTACAAGAGCCAAAGCAAATAAGGATATCATTCTCCATTTTGCCTGACTTAATCTATTTTCTAATGTCTATGGTTTGCACTTAAGAACATGTTAACACTGATTTGTATGTGTTGTTGTTCTAATACAAATAATTACAGATAGAAATTAGCAGCAAACTGGCTTTTAAAGTACTACATTTATACGCCCATGGCGAATGTGTAGGTTCAATATCATCTTGTAACCAAAGAACCTAGCGTCCGATTTCCGATAGCACGTTGAACATAGCAGATCAGAATCCACTTTCAACGTAGGTTTTGTCCTTAAGATATCAGCTAGCGAAAGACAATGTCAAACCACTATCGATTCACCTTGTCCAGGGGCCATAATGTTCTAGACATGTATCTAACAAGATACCAGGCCCCAGTAAGGTGTTTATCATAAATACAACTTACACGCAAGTACCTTGTATAAAACAGGTGTTTACTATGTGGATGAATATAAATTAAGATAAAAAGTAACACTGGACTCGCTTTTGTAAAACCTTCTCTAGACCACCCCCTTTTACAATAGTTATATATCCTATCCTTCCAGAAAACTCAGGAATTCCGCCTGGAATTTCAGTTTGGGGATGTAAAGTCAAAATTGGGATGATGTAAGTGGAGTTTCTACCGATTTTTGGTCGTAAAAATTTTAAAGCCGCGGGGGTGCTATCGAGGATTTGAGGTGTGACACCCCCACAGGGGGGTCTGGCGGAATCACTGAGAAAACTCAAAACATGTCCACAAAAATAGTGACAAAGAAATGTTAAATATTTATGTGTTTTCAGATGCAATACCATTAAGATTCAGATTCATTATTAACTCCTCACTTTTAATTTCAGTCTGTCCACCTGTCCCGAGCGCGGACTAGTGCTTCAAACGGAAAATATAGAAACTGATTTGAATTAATAGATCAAGCTGCTTTTAGTATGGTTACCCTCGAACTGGAAGGTTCTTTTTCGTCTCATTAGCTTCACCATTTAAAGAATTATCCTGGTTCTTTCTCAATGGAAGTATGTTCAAAGATTTATTTTTTTAAAATTTCTATCACTCATCTGTCCAAGTTGTGATGAACAACAAATAACCTTTCAAAATCATTGCCTGTGAACTGCAGATATAGCCTAGGGAGTAGCGCGATGGATCGCAAGCAGTTAGACAGTTCTTAATTTCCACACAGGGCATGTTTTCATATCTTGTTTACTTTTTCAAAGTTTTACACTTTATTCAGTTACTATTTTTTAAATGAAGGCTTCGTTTCACTTCCGTTTGCATTTTCAACATTTTATACGTCATGGCTATAGGTTAGATTAGGAAAGACAGTTTAGATTTCTTTTATATAACCACTCGATTTCGATTTTTATTTTCCACATTTCATAGCCCCCCCCCCCCTCCCACACACACACACTACTCACTTGCGTTTTATGTCAAGCGAGCGTCAGCGAGCACAATCGCGTTAGTAGTCAGATTAGATAGTTTTTATTTTTCAATAAGATGCAAAATTATGTACTCCCTATGGCGAGTCGCTCATGAGAAAGTTTGTCGCTTCTTTTTCTATACCTTTTTCTAACTAGTTTCAACAATTTTCAACTTACTTGTTTCAAATTTATAAGTGACAGAATAAACGACTGTTTGCTTTGATTATAATTTTTCCTTATAAGTTACAATCTAACTAATACGATAAAGATTAAAACGCAATTGTTACATAACATCTACGTGATATTATATAAAATACGACCTTTTGGAGCCAAACCATCAAGTTTGTGCTCAATAATATGTACGAAATGAAACCCATTTTCAGTTCTCACGGCCTGAATTAATTGTAATGGAACAAAAAAATTGAGTCTCATGGTCTTATAAATAAATAAATAAACATGGGACATAATATTGACTCTCATGACAGTCAATCTGTTTAAACCAATGTTGGTTGCCTTGAAAAGAACAGGGCAGTGTGCGAATTAGCGGGGGGGATGCCTGGGATTCCCCCCCCCCTGGCAAATTAATTTTTTGTCCCTGCCAGGGATAAATTTCTCCTCCCTAGAAAATGTTTCGATCAAGATCAGATAGAAAATCGGAACATCTTGATTTGGCAGAAGTTAAAACTATTTTCATGAAAGTGACAAGGGTGTATGAACTTATACAAGCAGCTAAGAAGCCTATTTGGTAGCCATTTCTTTTATGATTTTTTTAAAGTCCAAGACATACAGTCCCATTTTCTAATAGGGGGTTACTAAATCATTCACATTAATGTACTTCGTAAAAATCGCACAAGAAATGGCTTCCAATTAGACTTCTTAGCTGCTTGTATAAGTACATATATCCTTGTCACTTCCATGAAAATACAGGGTGATTCTCGAAATCTGTAACAGGCCATAACTCAGCTCCTAGTGAACATAAATCTTTGAAACAAAAAATGTCAATACCAAAGTGCATGTACGGAATCACGTGGTGATGTTTTTGAAACCAGTGACGTATCGAGAATGCCTGTACGGCGGGAAACTTCAACATTTTAAATAGAAGCAATGGCTGATTTTGCTTTCTTTGAAACAAACACGAAATTTTGAACAACTTTCAGATGAAGCATTGTTTAATATCTCGTAACGTTTGGCAACTACAAGAGTTAATTAGTAGGTCAACAGTTAACTTATCAAGTAGCTCTTGTAACTGACGATATTTAAAAATATTTCATCTCAAAGTTGTGCAAAATTTCGTGTTTGTTTCAAAGAAAGCAAAATCAACCACTGTTTTTTTAATTTCTTCCCCTGCAACAGTATTTGGTTGCCACTGTTTTCGAAAATTTCACCATTTGGTTCCGCATATCCCATTTAGTATTTCACTTTAGTTTGGAACCTTTATTTACTATTTTCTTTGAGCTACAGCATCCAAAAGGCCCAGAAAACCTTCTACACCATATTAATTTTGACTATTAATTATGTGTTCTAGCTGCCAAACGGTATGAGTAATGAAAAAGTGTTTCCTCTAAAAGTTGTTCAAAATTTAGTGCTTGTTTCAATGGGAGCAAAATGAACCCCTGTTGCCATTTAAAATTTTGAAGTTGCCCCCTTTCCGTCGAGGTATTCCCGAGAGGTCCCTGATTTCAGAAGCATCACCACGTAATTCCGCACATGCACTTTGGTACTAACATTTTTTGTTTCAAAGATTTATGTGCACTAGGAGCTGAGATATGGCCTGCACTGTTACAGATTTCGAGAACCACCACACATATATGGTGGCTCTCGAAATCTGTGTATATATAGGTTGCCTGTTGAAATTCGTGCGTTATATTTTATCCCCCCCCCCCCTGGCTAAAAGTTTAATTCGCACACTGGAACAGGGGGAAGAATCCACCTCGTGCTGGTGATTACTACGCAGAACGTAGTATACTTGTAACGTTTATCGCTTTCTACAACATTAAAAAGAAGCTTCTCGGGGTTCTCTCTCTCTCTCTGTCCGCTTTTTTTTTTCGAAAACCACGCCTTCCATCCCCACATAAGCATCATATGAAGGCTTATAATATGAAGGTTTCACATAAAATTGTACGGTGTCAATGAATTGAATTATTGGGACCCCAGGAGTGAGAAAAGCAGAAAAAAGCGAAAAAGCAACGATTATCTCCGCCCTTACATATCTGCCATCGCAAGAGAGCTAATGATGTAAGGGTTTCATATAATGTTGTACGGTCTCAATTAGTTGAACCACTGAGGCTCCTACAGAAGAAAAGTACGGGAAAAGCGACAAATTCAATAATGTTTCCTGATGTTTGTGGCTATTATATCGGAAACCATATCCTCTATCCCAAAAATGTAGTATGAAAATCTTTGATGATAGGTTTCCACATAAATTTGTACTGTATGAACCATTTGAACCTTACGGGGAAAGGTGTGCCATCACGAATAAGTTACGATAAGTGGGGCAAACCAAACCTTCCCTATGGAGGCGCAGCTCTCGAAGGGGTATGGGAGAAAATCTGCACCATAAGGGCGCAGTCCCCCGGATAGCCTGACTAGGATAACGGGGGAGAAACCCTCAAAATTTCCAAGTTACGGGTGCAGCTCGCCACGGGAGTCTATATACATAATACACGTACAAAAAGCTGTGAAATCCAAACAAAAACACCAGAAGTGCAAAAAGTTCAGCCAATCTCGTCAGCTCTAAAAAGTGGTGAAAAACAATTTGCAGTTGAGGAGGAATCATAATGGTTCAGTGATTCGTTTTTACCTTCCGGTTGTTAGATGGGGTGGGGGCTGGGCTTGTGGAACCCAGGTTATACGGAGAGGTAGAAATGAAAATGGCGTGACTTGGCAGAAAAGCATGCAAGAAAGAAGGGAAGGCAAGAAGTATTCTACCTGGACTATCGCGGTTGGTGAAAAATCACTTACCAATAAATACTGGGTCCATTTTTTCAATTTCTAAATGGAATGGTGTGAAGATCGATAGGGTTCTCTTGCTTTGTTCCTTGCTTGTAGAGAGTATCAGAATTTGCAGAGAAGTCACCGTTTTCCACTCGCGACTTCTGGCTTCTTATGTAACATATGAACTGTAAATATAACTTCCAAATGAACGTTTGTGTGTTCGTAACGTGGATCACTGGTTTGCCGATCGAGATAACCGAGCGGTCTAGTGCGCTTGTCTATCGACTAGAAGATCGCGGGTTCAAATCCCGCCTAAAGCATGGTTGTTTGTGTATGTTTGATTTTAACGTAGGTTATAAGTAAGGTAGACGCATAAATATAAAGGTCACAATTGCATAATTAAATGTAATGTAACAGGAAATAAACGAAATTAAGAAACTTGTTAAAACGTTCTCGTCTTATGTATGATCCCGGCTGGTTCGACTCCCGGTAGGAGCAAGATTTTTTCGTTTTATCTTTTAACAAATATTTCTATATGTTCATATTTATTATTAATAATTGCGTTCTTGCATTTTTTCGTAGATTATCTTAGATTAGTGACCATGGGTTAGAGTACGTTAGATATGGTCAGCTGCGGTTATGAAGTGCCACATTCTTTACTCACAGTGTTATGTACCGAGTCGATCTCTTGAGAGTGATGGTGGTGAGTATTAGTGAAAACATCTTGCCGTTTTTAAATCAATAAGTGCAGTTAACTGTAGAGAAAATGTTAGATTTCATGCAGTTGCATAACTTTACAGAACAAACATACTCACGCTTTGTAAATATTGTTTAAGTTCGGTTGTGTTTTAGTAGACTCCAGTGTTACACTTTCCGTTCTCTAGTTTCGAGCGCGATAATCTCGTCTCGCTTCTCCCTCGCGTAACATGATTCATCACCAGTTGCAATTCGTACGTGCACTGATTGGAAGGTGAATAACACGACTGTAGAAAATTGCTCCGTCTAATGGACTCTGGAATGTCAGCATATCGGGCAATATTGGAATATGCGGTTAGTGCATTTACTGTTTTCGCAGTGCTTAGACTGTGTGTAGTGTTAGCTAACGACAAACAATTTTGAAAGTAACGCTATTTTCTTTCCTTTATATACAAGAAAGATCACGTGCAAAAAGCTGTGAAATCTAAACAAAAACACCAGAAGTGCAAAAAGTTCAGCCAAGTTCTTCAGTTCTAAAAGTGGTGAAACGGAAGATGGATGAACCAAGTTCCTAAGCGACAGCATGTAAGAAGAACACTGGAAGTTGGCGCGAGGTTGCAAGGTTCATGATCTTTAAGCCATAAGGCTGGTGGTGGCCCTAAAACCAACAACGCCCATCATCACCAACCTAAGGACTTGAACATCATGAACCTTGCAGCCTCGCGCCAACTCCCAGTGTCGCCTAATAGGAACTTTCTCTCATCCATCCTCCATTTCACCACTTTTTAGGGATGAAGAACTTGGCTGAACTTTTTTGCTCCTCTGGTGTTTTTGTTCAGATCGGTTATATTCGTACCAATCAGCGTTCGCCCAATTAAACCATTAAATCATCAATGTTCAAATTTTGACCATACACTGAGGTAGGTTGGATTGCATAACGGTATTTAACGAAAGAGCTATTTGGCAGTATTTTGCGATTTCTGGAGCAGAAGTAGGAGAACTTCAAAAGCTTTACCTAAAAGGCTTATAATCATTTCCGGAAAGCTTAGTGTATCCCAGATACTTCAATGCTCGTAAGTGCTAAAAACACTAAGTTGCTGATATTTTCTGCAAACGAATATAGTCTCTTTAGACGAAGTTTAGTTAACTCTACAACATATCAATATAGTTCAGGTCACCTACAACCGCTGCTCCAAATATCGCAAAATACTGTCGTCTCACATATACGTACTTCAATGTTAACTTTCAAGTTTCGTTAAAAGGTAACTTGCCGATGTTTGGTGGAAATAAAAATTATATCATATTCCTCAAGATAAAGGCAACATTTATTTCCTATAACTTTCAATTAGTCGCGTTTTAGGCACGCAGCCTATGGAAAGTGGCTATACATGTTTGTTGTTTTTAGTTCCGTTGGAACGGACCTTATAATCCAGTTCTTCGGTCCGTTCCCAAGTCAGTTTCTTCATCCGTGTCCGGAAATTAAAGCTCTGGAACCAGAAGGTATAGAGAGCAGCTTGAGGTGTTGTTGGAAAGGTAGACTAGCTCAAAATCGCAACAACCGTCTTAATTGGTACAGTAGTTTAATGTTGCTAACCCATTGTTTAAAAATTCAATTCTTCACTACGTTTCCATTCCGTTAAACTTGTCTGCACCAAACTTAGTATAAATATTATTCGGCACAATAGAAAAATACTGTGGTGTCAACATCCAAAGAATTATCATACTAACCGATTATCTTATCATTCATTTTTTCAAATTGCTTCCATTAAGTTTTCCTGTAGAACACGTACGTTGAAAATATGGGGATTAAACGTTAGTACCGAAACGTAATTTTAACGTTGTATATGTACCGAAATGTCCGCCTGTTCAACGGTTTATTCGGTGTTGAATAATGGTTGAGGAACAGGTTGAAATCAACGTTTACAATCCACGTAGTGTTCATCGTCAAGAAGCGGACGATGAAGAAACGTGTTTTTAACGTTTTATGCCCACCTGTTCCATCTTTTTCAGTTGGTCAAAACAGAACATGATTGCTGGTTATTGGTAGACATTATTTGTAGAATTTTGTCTGTGCTTTCATGGTGGTATATTTATTTTAGCAAATTTTGTCAGTTTCTGGAGTGGGATTCGAAGCTGGAACTTTCCGTACTCGTCGTTTGTAGCTTGTCATTCTAACCACTCATCTACGGAGCTACCTAGCTAGTAACTGCTATTTTAATATTTTTATGTTACGAAGACTGTATCTGAAGTAAATGCATTCGTATTGTTTGAAGACAATCTCCACAATCCAGACGCTTTAGCATCAGCATCTGGAGGCATTTTGCTCATAGGAAAATAATAAGAATAAAGGTAATCTTAATCGTCAAGAAATGGACGATAGAAACACGTGTTTTCCAAACATATTTTAACATTGTATATGTCCACTTATTCAACGGGTTATCCGATGTTTAATAATGGTTGAGAAGAGATTCCAATGAGCATTGAGAATAAACGTTTGTTTAATTGACGATGAAATATAGTTGAAAAAAATGAAAATATAATTTAAAAAAATAACTAACAAACGTTTCTAAAAAAATATCGCCATCAGAACAATCATATACCTAACGGTGAAATTTTCTTCTAAAGACGGTGAAAATATTCCGTACGTTTCCGAAAGACTATACTATTAAATTCGTATTTCTCAATAAGAAATGTGTTGCCTTAGAAAGACTCATAAGAAGCAAAATCTATGCCATAGTTGAAAACGTTACATTAACGCCCTATGCTCGAAATAAAATATTAGTTGAAATATAGTTTAAAATTCAATCTGTTCTCAACATATAAATAAGAATATGATAGACGTAATTAATTTCATTCTATTCATTTTTTAAGTACAGTTAACTACAGTGTAATTAACTTAAAAAGACACATAATGAAGCGTAATCTATGGCATAGTTCAATATAACAGTTACAATCACGTCACATTAACGTCATATCAACGTAATTTACGTTGAAATATAGATTAAAATGCAATGTGTTTTCAATATGAAAAAGAGAACACAAAATAATAGTTAATGACATTCAATTAGCTTCTAATTAGAATTTATATTCAATTAAATGACAAAAATTCTATGAAACGAAATCTATATCATAGTTTAAAATAATAGTTGAATGCACGTCGTATTAACGTCTTATGAGTGATAATAAGAAGCCTTTGTTGAAATATGATTTAAAATTAAAGATACTTTCTTTCAACCGATAACGGTTAATCAACGAAATAAACCAAAAATTAACGTTGGAAACACATTGCTGTGCTACTGGGGAGTAAAAATGCTGATCAAAACCTACCCAAGGAACGTCACTATTATTATGTCCACTAAGCACAGGTAAGTTTAAAACATAAAAACCGTAACAGGGACCCAATGAAAATGTACTACAGTGCGTAGGCATTTACTGATTTTTTTTAAAAATCTGAAATCAGCTTCTCTCTTCACGGGTAAGTTCAAATACTATCCTGCCTTATAGATTCACTGAGTGAAATGAAAATTTGAACGGAAATATTTTTTTAAGTGCTTATTCCTAAATTTTAAATATAACGAATTATACGTGACTATGTAACAAAAAGAAAAAAAAAACAATAATACTGTAATTAAATAGACTGCATTACTCAAATAACCTACGAGTATGATATTTTTGTTGACTCCAGAAGCCAAGAAATACAAGTGACATTGACTATTTTAAAAAAAAGTTTGAGGTAATCTTTAAAATATAACCCGAAATAAGTGTGACATAAAATCATCATATTTTGTATATGGGCACATTAAGGTTCAAGGTTGTTTTGTATAAAATATGACAGTCTTGTGTCATGTATATTTCGGGTTATATATAAAAGATTACCTCGACCTTTTTCTAAATTTTTTGATACTTACATTCCTTGCCTTCTGAAATCAACATTTTATCTTCGGGTTTGGTAATAATACCGCAATATCAAATTGAAAAGATACTCAGAATTAAGTGTAAAGAACTGTTCAATCTGTCCCTGTACCCTGATAGAGAACTAGTTACTGTGTTTGTTGATACTATTATTTTTATGAATCTGTTCTGCATACATTCCTACTAACGAAAGAAAAATATGTAATGGTTTCCAACTCTAATAAGGCTTGTTTCCGTTTAACGCAACAACATCCAATCAGAGAAGAGTTTGAGTAGAAGAAAAATCTAAATTTGGCCCTTGTTGTATGCTTTCGTTTGGTAGGCATTAAGTGCTCTGACCCAGGCCACTCATCCACACAAGATAGGGAACGGACCAGTCATCTACAAACCATATCTCTGTTTACACATGCGTCAATCTTAAAAGCCCTTTGTTGAAGGAAGTTAGAATGCAGAATACACACACGCGCGCGTGAATGGATATAAACAGAAGCGACAAGGATAGGGTGACGCTTTGCATATCCATCGAAAAATTCTCGTTTATGTGTTTCTTCTCTCTATTTTTGAGAGAGAGATTTCGCCTGAAAAAAATATTCGTAAGGCTGTTTTGTATATATACACCATAAGAATGCATTTGAATTCGAACTTTTTTTTTTTTTACAGTTTTCAAGCATCCCTAGCTAAAGCTAGGATAGAGGAGGGGAAAAGATGCGGGAAGGTTGCCCAACTTGAAGGTATCATTCTGGCATTTGCCTGGTGTGACTAGGGAAAAAACCCTGGAAAAACCTCAGTTAGGATGTTCGGTCACTGGGATCGAACCTAGGACCTCCCGAATGCAAAGCTAACGCTCTACTATTGAGCTACAGAACATGAATTACAAAGTAAATAACAAGACTGGATTATAAACTCGTGTTTATTACTCATTTGAATTTATTTACGGCCTTTAGGCATCTCAGGCTCAGGTTGGCGTACGGCGGAGAGAGAATGTTATAGGGTAGTCAGCCAGGGCCTACTTTGTAGATACCATCCCGGATTTGTCTTGTATGACAAGAAAATCCCTGAAGAAACCTGATTTAGAATGGACATCGGTTGGGATCGTTTCCAGGACCTTCCTATTGGCAGTCCCAACATTCTACCAACTGAGCTACGGCCGCTCGGTGTTTATTATTCATGCTTTGTAATTTAATGACTTTCGTTAACCATAATTGAATTTTTAAATTTTTTATTATTGTGATTATCCTGAACTAAGGTTACTATAAGTTTCACGGACCAAAGTTCATTCCATCCTTCAATAGTGAATACACTTAGTTTTAATTACATTAAATTAGTTTCAATTAACTGCAAGATTGTGTGCAGACACTTTTGGGACATTATTCTGTCCCAAAAGGTCTGCACACAATTCTGAGTTTACTTTAACATTTTATTAAAACTAATTGTATTCTCATTGAAGGACGGAATGAACTTTGATCCTTGAAAGTTATTTTCTGTTTTCGTCTACTGAAATTTGAATAATTGACGTAAAATGAAAAAGGCGGGAAAACTCACTTGAATGGAGCCATTACAACAAAACTTGATGAGACGTTCCAGTTAGCGATCATCCTGGAGACATGTTTTTATATTACATTTTATGTGATATAGGACTCTTTCTAATGTTATTTATTTGAAAATGGCCGACCACTGGTGTGGGTTGGGCGATCGGTACCCTTACCCTACAGGAAACCAAATCACCGTACACAAGCGTTATTGTTATTGAATAATAGAATTGGCTATTATTTTAAATGTATTTAAAATTATTATGTAAACCATAATTAACTGTATAAAATTAAGAACTGATGATGTCGTATCAATAAACCTGATATTATAAGCCAGGAAAGTATAATTGTAATTTAACTCATTTGATATAAATTAATTTTTATGGCGTGTCCTAATAATAACTTCAGCAGGATCGATTTAATATTTTGAGCTGTCCTCAGCAAACGTCAACTTTAAATATCGCGTAATTAATATAGAGTAGATTTAAACAAAAATATTTGTCACAACAAACACAAATATGAAAAATTTCATATCAATTGAATCAACTTTTATTTTAGAGAAAGCAGCTTCTTCATGTACTAAGCAACGAACACAGTACTGAGCTTAGATTCGTAAGAAGAATGTTCATTGTTTAATTTAAAGCCTTTAGGCATCTGAGCCTCAGGCCGGGATAGGGTGGAAGAAAGGAGACGGCCTGCTGGACCTATTATGTAGGTACCATTCCAACATTTGTCTGGTATGACTGAGAAAAACATTGGAAAAACCTGTCAGGATGATCGGCCGTTGTGATCGATCCCAGGACTTCCCGAATGCTAAGCCAAGACTCTACCACTGAGCCACGACCGTTTGGTGTCCCTAAGAAGAACATACAAACTTAGTACAAAGGCTAAATAGCATAACTCAAAGTACCATCCTCACATTTATCTTGTATGAATTGAGAAAAAAGTAGAACTGTTGTCCTGGATTTGATTGCAAGAACTTTTAATTATGAGGCGACCAATTTACCTTTAAAGCAGGACAAAAAGTAATAAACGAAATACAGTGAATAACTAAGACATTTATGAATAAATTAATAAATTCAATGGTTTTTGCGTGCCTAACATTTGAGGAGTTTTTTTTCCTCGAAACGGCACATGTCCAATGAGGCAAATTTTTCAGTACCTGTAAAAAAGCGTATTTCTCTGGCAGAGAGAGCATTATAATAGTGCGAATTATCTAATATTGTAAGTTGAGGTACTGTCTAATTAGAGCACTAGATTATTCGTACAATTATAGTACTTGCCCTCTCAGAGAAATGCATTCTTTTAAGCCTACTGCAAAAATTGCCCAACTGCACATGTGGGGTTTTGAAAATAAGTACGGATGGTATCGAGACGAGACGAGACATACATCAGTCTCGTTCTTGTCTCGAATTTTTGAAGACAGTCTTCGTTTTGGTCTCGTCTCGACCTAAAAATTTCGGTCTTGATCTTGGTCTCGTCTCGACTTCATTTTTCCGGTCTTGGTTTTCGTCTCGGTCTCGGGTTTGTCTCGATCTCGCTCTATTGTCTCTGAAAGTAGACGTCTTTGGACTCATTTGAAAAGGGTACGCAAGTTTTCCGATTTCAGTACAAGAACAAGAATATTAATATGACATTAACATGGTTTGTTACATTATTAGTTTGGGGTTCAGAACAGAAATAATATTCTGAAGTAGACAGAAAAAGTATTACGACTTTCTAACTGAAGTAATAAAGAAGCTTTAGTTAGCAAATATAGAATACCAATGGTTTACAGTCCTTAACAAATATAGAATGACGTATGCTTTACATTCTTTACGGGATCAATCTAGTAGAGGTTGGTATAAATGGGAGAGTGTCAACACACGTAAAAGACTATCAGCAGGAAGAAAGCATGGAGATGAAAATTCGAAGAAAAAATAATTTTCTGTATTTATCCGTCCTCGAATCAATCTTCCACACATTTATATTATTGTTGAAAATCAACAGAAAATAGTTCGGCATTGATAACTTGACTACTTATATGACTTTTAGTCATATTTTAAAACTAGAATATAACACTTGAATTTTGAATGTTCTATTTATGGTCTTAAGGCATCTAAGGCTCAGGCTGGGAAAGAGGAGGGGGAAGGATTAGGGGAATATGTCGTCCAGGGCATATGTTGAAGGTGCCATCCCGACATTTGACTGGTGCAACTGAGGAAAAATACAATATAACATGTTACTTAACATTTATCGGAAGGAAAATAATTCTCATAAGACTCCTTCTGTTATAAAACATCATAAACAAAAGCATTGAATTAATATTATCGACATTCATGAGAAAAGTTTTAAGTCTCGGTCTTGTCTCGAGGGATACATCTCGATCTTGGTCTCGTCTCGAGTAAGTCTCGATGTATAGAGTCTCGTTCTCGTCTCGATTCCTAGACCTTAGTCTCATTCTCGCTCTCGAATTCGAGACGAGACCAAGACCAGTCTCGGTCTCGGTATCATACCTAAAAATAAGGTCCTTATTTGTAGATAGCTTAACACAACACATAAGCAATAACTTATTCACCCGATACCTACAACCAAAAATATGTTTATGTAAGAAATTGTACTGTTAAAGACCATTAAAATCATTTGAATAAAATGCAATCTATTTACTATTGCTGATAATGCAATGGCAGTAACAGGTGTAAAATAGAAGTTGCGAAAAAGCATCTTTGAAGTCCGTTATGAACTTAAAAATGTAGTCTCCAGCACGTGATCCTCCAATTGCTCGTAGAAAGTTCTTTTACCCTTCATATGAATGTGCCAGAGCTACGCTCAGTTCCTGTTTCGGAACATTATGACTATGTTGTTGGTTGTAGCATTTCAAGTTTTGTATAAGTAATGGTACCAAGTGTGTACAGACAGGTTTTCCCCTCACGCATAAGCCAGATACTCACACATACGCAGGTCAATGTCTTTGGAAGAATCATTATCGAAGGATGTTTGGTGTGCACTAGTCAAAAGTATCTTGATTTGCAATGTTCAATTATGCGCATCATTCCCTAGATGTGGATCGCAGGGGGAAAGGATTTGATAGAATTATTTCTTAAACATTTAAAACCGCAGTGAAAAGTGTGTCTTTATTTGTAGTTTGCATTCCATTCTTGTCCTCAAATGAACTCATAAAAAAACGTAACATTATTAGTTTGAGCTAGTTTGGAAATTATAAACGTATTCTGGAGGTATGCCAGCACACTGTTGGCTTATTTTCTTTACATTGTATACTTGTGTTCTACAGTGTTGGCAGGTTTATTGTTTCTTGTGGAACAAAAAAAAAAAAAAAACACTGATTCTAGTTGTTGGAATCACTGAAAAGAGTACGAGTATTTTGTTTGAAACATGATGTTTGACATGGTAATCTGCCATGTGTTTTCATGTTTGTATATCATCACAGTACTTCTGAAGAACATCCAAATGTTTCATAAACAAGTAGCTAAGATCCTAGCTAGAGTAACTATTGTATTGTCTTGCTTTTAATTTTTTAGCTTACTTTATTGGGGTAATGCAATTGCCTTTTCTCTTCTCTCAGAAAAATAATCGACGGGGAACGTTACCCTTGAGACATGTGAAGAGCTTAGGCCAAAGCTGCCAGTTCGATCAATAACAGTAAGATACCGTAAATATAAACTAAATTAATGGCATTATATAAAAATAATCTACAAACGTAATAAACATCGAAAACAAACTTTCTTTAATGACTCGTTCCCTTTCAGTATTTTACACTTATTATTGTTATTTATTGGTATTGTTATTTATTTATTATTGTTATTGCTATTATTGTTCCTTGCTTTGGTTATATTTAGAAAAGGGTGTGAGAAAATCCTTTCCTTTTCTTAAACAAAGGAAATTTTGTGTAAGAAAATATAACCGATGTAAATATAAAAGTTATAGAAAACATGATTGAGTAGACGTGACCCATAATTGAATGCAGTGCTGACATCTACTTTTAAAACTAGCAAGCAAAAACATGTAAAGAAAAATTGAAATTAAAACATTGATCAATATTTTACACACGTATCTAAAATTCCAGTGTTTCAGTGTACAAATACAGTGTCCGAAAAGTCTTGTCCTCCCAACTCTGGAGTGATGCGGATTGCATACCAATGAAGAGGCATCATGTGACCGAATTTTAAGATAAATCGGAATCCCGCAAAGACCGCTGACGCCACGTAGGCAGTGTATCAATCCTCGAAGGTGTAAAAAGAAAGCTAAACAAAAGTGACTTTTCAGGTCAGAACGTAGTCTTAAACATTTAATTTTTTTAAAATTTCTGTTTAAATTTTCATTAAAGCTGGAAGACTGGCAAAACCTTAACGCTGCCAGTAGTATCAAAAGTGGTCTTTATTGGGTAACATTACGCTCCCAAGACAAAAGAACCGGCGAGGGGCCCACCTGGGGATTCCCGGGTTAACGGCCGCGCCAGTCCGTCCCTGCACATATTTCTAATGCATCGTTATCGACCTTTGAACGGCGTCCTCTATGTTCCTCATCTTGAAGACTCTGGTTCCCCAAACGAAAATTTTTCAAACAAACGATGCACTGTCCGTTCTCATGTTGAGTTTACGCTCGATGGTCTCACCACATTATTAAGCAAACGCGCTTTCAAGCAAATAATAATGACAGAGAGAGAGAGATAGAGAGAGATAGAGAGAGATAGATAGAGATAGATAGATAGAGAGAGAGAGAGATAGAGAGAGATAGAGAGAGAGAGAGAGAGAGAGAGAGAGAGATAGAGATAGAGAGAGAGAGAGAGAGAGAGAGAACATTTTGAGACAGTGATTGAAGTAGGGTTATACATAGTAATTATGATATTGAAAAATTACCATGCTTAATCAACCGATTGTCTTCAAAGATCGGCTAGGTCCTAGAAGTAACAAATTTTATAAGATGCTTTTGTTATAGAAAGAATCATGGAATATTTACAACGAAGGATCACGGAGCAGAAACATTCTAATCTGATAACCGGAAATTTGTCAGATTGAATCTTTTGACAGACCATTTTGACGTAGACAATTAAGTTTTATCAATTAGAGCTACTATCTTCACAAATTGCAGAAAGCAACGGTGGGGTAAGAAGAAATGTGTTTTGCATAAAAATATCGGAATATCAGAAACATAGAATGGTGTATGGAAACACTGCTTTTCTCATAAAACAACCCATGAAGCGGAAACATTATTATCTGGAGAGTCATCAGGGTTAAATATCATTGTTGTACAAGATTTTATTAAGGAGATACATCGTTGAAACTTGAAATAATCTTCCAAAGTTTTCCTTTCTCATCCGCTACAATTTACAATCAGAGAACAGACCAAGAATCTAGAATTCTTCGAGAAAAAGTAGTTTTTCTTTTTTTCTACGGTGATTTTGTGCAGGTCTTTGGTACACGAGACAAAGTTTCTTAATCTTGCTCCTTTTCTTTCTACTCTTCTGGGTATTGAATAAAGTTGGGGGTTAGAGAGCGGCGGGGGTGACAAGGAAACAGGAAAAATCGTGGCCGTGCGGTTCGGGTGGGGTGGCGAGCACAAAATTGGCTTCAACATCAACCAGACGAGGAAGATTTAGTAGGGAAGTTGTAAGAGCCAAAAACTTGGAATGTTGTGAAAAGAAATAAAAACAAGGAAAAATAAAACTCAGGGTCTGGAAACATTGAGGAACATTACGATTCCACTAAAGAAATAGGAACTATTTTCTTCCGCCAGTTATGAACATCTGAGAAACGTTTACGCTCGGAGAGAGATAGAGGGAGTGGAAAGTATATGTTATTATATGATATTTACAATCTACGGAAGCAATATGGTAGTGGATACGTTATTGCAAGCAAAGCAAATTATTAAACTAAGGAGCAATTTCTGTCCTTTTATCTTTCATGTTTGTTTAAATACCCGAATAAAATGCGATTTGGGACATACTTCTTTTTATAGCGGCTTCCTTAGACTTAGGTTATTTTAATTTTACTCTGTCTGGCTGTAAGAATAAGCTTCCAGCCAATACTATCCGGTGTAAACAGTAGGCCTGTTCAGATCAGGACTTTTAAACATCTTTTTTGGGACTTTTAAAGAAGTCCTAAGCCACGGACAATGTATCACACTGTCCGGACTCGGACTATTTGAAATCGGACTCGGACTGTCCGAAATTCGACTCGGACTGTTTTAAATGGGACTCGGACTGTCCGAAATCCGACTCGGACTGTCCGAAATTCGACTCGGACTGTACGAAACCGGATTTAGACTAACGATATGTTCCTCGGACTGTGCAGTTGGGCTCGGACTTGCATCTGAATTCAATTCTATATTTCCTATGATATTCAGTACTAAAGTACGAAATAAATTTTAGTCCGTGAAAGTTATTTTTCTATCCCTACATTCGAATTGGATTAATCGACGTATAACGAAAAAAACCGCGGGAGAATCCATTCGCATTCAGCGTTTATAAAATGTGCTACACAATCATGTTCCTTTTCTCTTCATTGCCAAAAGTAGGTGGGAGTGAAGAGAAAAACAAGGAAATTGATTACGTTTCGGAGTTCAAGGAAAGAATTCAGCTCTAAAATTCTTTTTCAATTTCCTTGATAAACTGCGACCTTTTATTTCAATTGCTTTAATGATATCTTCAAAGGGATATAGAGTACTAAATTTTTATGAAGACTTATAAAATAAAAATATCACCTGAACTGTGGACACAATCTGTTTCGTTCTTTTACCACAAACAGTTCGAAAGGGAGAATATATTCTACTTCAGAAAGAGGTAAAAAAGTCACTGATATCGGCAAATACAACACAGAATCATAGTAATAAAATTGGCGCTGAAGGTCGGACAGGTCACATTATATTGTAGCTATCCTACGTAGACCACCGACCCACTCATACAAACACACAAACGTACTGGCAGGTCGATCCAGTGAATTTACTGACCATGGTTCATGGCGAAAAAGCAGTTTTTTTTTTAACGATGGCATGCTTTCTACTCTCGCTATGTCCTTCAATTTGAGTGTCTGCTCTACATCACATGTCAACTCCTGTTCCGATTCAGCTTAATATAGAGTAGCACCATCGCTAGTACATATTATTGGACATGGGATGGTGCGGTTGCGGCAGGATTTCAGGCTCTTGACACGATAACACGTGGCTTTTCCCTACCCAAAAGCATCGCAATTGGTGCCAATTATTGGATTATTTATTGCCTTTTGGTTGTTAATTACAGAGCATACAAATACACCGAAAAAGATATAGAGATAGAGAGACAGACAGACATGAGAGATGTCTGTGCCAGCTGCGATTCTTGTATCTGAACCAGAGCAAACATTTAGAGTGGAATTTACAAGACATGTCAGATATCAGAGTTTGGACAATATAATGTTCTCCACTGTGCTGCATGTATATATAAAATTAGCAAGATGTTAATTAATTTAAAATGCCACACAAACAGTGTACGTAATATTGAAGAATGTTTCTGTCCTTGAAGTGAATGGAAACAACAATTTTTAACGTGTTCATCACGAACTTTTAATAAAAATATAACTTTTGCAAGCAGAGCTGAAACTGGGTCACTTCTGGTGACCCGGCCTGACTCGAACATAGGTGATCCGGACACCCGGTGACCCAGTCCGGAGCTTGCTTGATCTGAACATCATGAACCGTGTCCGTGTCTCGGCTACCCCGGCCGCGTATTCACTCGAAGACTTTTGTCGTGAGACACGAAGACTCGGGTCGGCCGACAGTTTGCAGACGTGTCTGCCGACAGTCTTGGATTTCTCCACAGACCGACCGCGGTCAGTTTTCAAAGAGAAGTCTTTGGATTTTTGTCTCCCGATCGAGATGGAAGACACAGACAAAGGTCCTCTGGCGTGGACGCAAAACAAGGGGTCAAATGTCTTCCACGGCTGAGTTTGGTGCTTCTGCTACCCTCTTTCCACCCCCTACCAGATGACATACTTTCCACATCCTACCAGATGACATAAAAGCCACAGTGTGCAGAACAAAGATTGTTGGTTGCACGTGTTGTATCAGTTTTCTGTCTTTTTTCATTTGTGATCTTTCGCCAGATTTTGGTATCAATGTTATTTATTTGGAAAGTGCAAGATACCTTGCGTGTTATAGACGATATCCAAGGATTGCCTATTCTGTAGGACACTACTTGCAGTGACTATAAAGACCGGAATAAAAAAATCTATGTTATGGCCGAACTATCAAAAAAATATGGCGTTAGCTCGGCAGAGATGGGGAAAAAAAATATTCAAAATTTGAAAACTCAGTTCCGTCGAGAGCATAGGAGATTTACAACGCTCAAATGCAGTGGAGCAAAAAGGCAGTAAGAATTATTAATTTGAAATTATTTATTTACAGGTTATAAACCTACCACATTTACTACTTTATTATAATAATAAAGTAGTAGGTTCATTAGCCTGTAAGTAAGTAATTTCGAACTAATAATTCTTACTGCCTTGTTTTAAATACAGACATCAGGCTGGACTGATTAGTTTTTACTACGATAGTTTTGTTCTACAATATTTTTAAATTTGAATTATATTTATGACCTTTAGGCATCTAAGGCTCAGGCCGAGATAGTGGGAAGGATTCGGGAAGGTGTTGAACAGGACCTATGTTGAAGATGCGATCTTGACATTTGCCTGATATGACAGGAAAAACGCTGGAAAAACCTCAGTCAGGGTGGCCGGCCGCTGGCATCGAACCCACGAGCTCCCGAATGCTAAGCCAATGCTCTACCACTGAGATACCGCGGCTCGGTTTGTTCTACAATAGAACTGAAATAAAGGTACTGTATGTCACATTTTAACCAATTTACTTTGCTAAAAGCCATTATACGTACTGCCGTTTAAGCTGATTATACACGTTATGCATAAATTGCTGTGTACTTATCTTAGAACATATTTTTCAACACGATCCCATTGAAATACCATCATGAAATTTTGCACATACATTCAAATCAGGAACACAACATATATATTTTGTTTTTCAAGAAAAATAAAAAGTATATTTTGAGTTTTTCAAAAACCAATTTCTGTTTTAATATTGAAAAATATATATATAATAAAATGGTCTAATAAAGTCAAGCAATGCATCAAATTACAGCTCTTGAAATTAAGAAACGAATGGTAAAAGTTTGAGCTGTCTAGGAGGACAAATAATTTTGATTTTCGGTCTTTTGAAGGTTTCAAAACGCTTAAAAAATCAGTCCACTTTTCAGTCGCACTTACAATTACTATCACCCCTATTTAATAATGTTTTGGTTACATAAATGTAATATTTTGAATCCACATTTTTTTTCTTATTTACTGAATGATATAGATCATGCAAATTTGCAACTACAAGTAATTTATTGAAGATTACAATTATATATTGACTTATCTTTGAATTATACTATATTGAATATCGTTTGCGCTTATATTTCCTGTTAGACTGGATAACCAAATAGCTGGCACAAACACCCGCGAAAGCCACTGCTTCCGTCATGATCTCTCACTAAAACCAGACTGAAGTGTGGACGCTAAACTTTAGTCGTGACAGACTACCGTCGGCAGACTATCGTCGCCCGACGCATGTCGCACGACGGATGTCTGCGGCCGACTTTCGTCTCACGTCGGAAGTCTTCAAGTGAATACTTGGCCTAAAACAAACACTGTTCAAACTCAAAAATGAAGCAAATAATTAAATCTATGCTTTGCCTGTCACAGGCATTGACGCTGTGACCTGGTTCAAAACTTTACCCGAATTACCCGCTGACCCGTTTCAGCTCTATTTGCAAGAAGAAAAAAAATATAAAAGGAGAACAAATAACTGATCCTTAAAGAAAAGCCGTATCTCACTCATTCGGAAGGTTATGAGTACGTCATGACTGATGTTTTCTCCAAAATTACCCATAATCTCTTAGGTTTGGCCTGGATTCACTAGGCAAATCCTGGGATGATACCTTGAATAACGTTAAGACCAATTCCTTTTCCTCTGAAACGGATCATGGCCAAATTTTAAATAGTGATGACAATCTTTTAGCATTTTTTAGCCAATAAAACTAAAAATCGGACAAAATGACAACCGGAAAACCAGAAAATACTTACCCCCATTTCCATGTACCATCATACAGTATAATTAAACGCATATGTGTTCGATAGATGGCAGGAAAGACAATATTGACGAAATTGTTCACTATTCTGCACAGAGGAATACGAAGGGTAAAAGGCTTATTGTATTTAAGTGTATTCCGTTTATGTTTGTTACCGAAAGTTTGAACTAGCATCGCCCTTTTCTAATTTAACGTTAAATTTGATTGGAATATAATATCACCTAATTGTATTAGCTCTATTTTCGGCGAACCTTGCAAGAAAAATTGGAGGCTCACGAAAAATAATAAATTTATTTGTAATAGATTTGGGATTTCCATGTGTTCTACATTCTTAAAATCCTTAGCTACTCTTAGACGAAAAAATAGCAATCAGCATTACAAAAAGTAGATGATCTGATGTTCTTTTGGGGGGCCATCTGGCAAAATAAATATATAAGCTTAGCTGTTATGTAAGTCGAACACCCCCCTTACACACACTCAAGCCGTAACAGTTCTTCAAATCCTGACTTCGGTGGTCGCTAAGGCCTCGAAAGTTTGGGGGGAAATGGGAAGCAGAGCATAGTACAATTATGAGGAACTTAATTGTTTTATTATTAACTTCTTCACCATCAGAATCGTTCGTGTTCTTATCGAAAGCGGTAGGTCCTTCAAATCAAGATAAGCCGTCTTCATTCATCTCCATTTTGCGCTTTCCTTTTTATCTCAACATACAATTTATCTTCGTCAATATTGTTAAGGAGTGTAATTCCTCTTCTCCCTCTTCCTTTCTTTCCTTCAACCATAAATCCAACTGCATTCCTTACTATACAATCTCTACGCAGCCGAAGTCCTAACTTTTACTCTTTATTGCTCCCAATATTGTTCTTCTTTCGGCTATTCTCCTCAGCACTTCTTCATTTTGCATCTTTTGTGTCGAGATGATTTTTACCATTCTCCATATCCACATTTCAGTCTTCGTAGATTCGCGGATAACGTGTCGAGCTACCAACAACGAGTGTGAAAAGTTCCAGCTTTGAATCCCACAACAGACGGTTGGATAATTTACTGTTGGAAAACTGTATAGCGTGATGAAAGCAATGAACAAAATGCAGCTAAATGATTATACCAATAGACATTCTCCGTTTTGGTCTATTGGGCTGAGCCCGCTTCTTTACTTCAATCTGTTTCTTCTCAATCATTATTCAACGTCGAATAAACCGTTGAATAGGCGGACATTTCGGTACATAAGATAAAGATAAAATGAATTTTATGGGCTGTAACAGCACTATGACTTACGCCCGTCCCAATTTCGGTACATTTACATCGTCAAATTTCTGTACTAACACTTAATCCTCGCATTTTCAACATATGTATGCTACTGGGATATGCGTTCAGCCAAATTCTGCTTCTTCTTATATCTTCCTAATCCAAGATAATTTACATCGCTGACTATCGCCACAGAAGAGTAGACTGAACAGAAAGCTTGAAACTCTACTGTAATATTTCCAGGATCTAGTTGACAAAAATTTGTAAATATTCTCACTATTTACTTCTCCTCATGTTAGTAAGACACCAGTAGAAACGAACATCATCTGTGTAAGTAAATAAGGTTAACAATTGCTTTGAATATTGTCATTAAGTTGCGCAAGTATATTGTCAATGCACGAATAGGAAACTTTTACGTTCAGTCACCGAAAAGGGATCTGTTATTAGATCGGCGACTTCCACTTTATCGAAATGCCTTTGCATTTGTCTTCACACGCTGCAATGCAAGGTTTGTGTCAAAACGGTTAATGGACGCAATCAACTAATTTCAACAATTATCTGTTCCTTACTTCTGCAGCGTACATTTGATTGCAAACATTACTGTTTCAACAGCACCAGAGGCAGAGAAAATGCCTTGTAATCGTTTAGCAGTAGGCGAAAGTATCTTGTAAGAAAACATGTTAATGAAAGAAAAAAAAGTATTAACAGTGAACAACCTTTTCCTCAATTCTGCTTCCAAAGTGATCCCACGTTTTTCCACATTCTTTGCAGTTCTGATAGTGTCTAAAGTTTGCAAAATTTCCTAAGAAAAACAACCAAAAGACTGTTGCCGTAATTTCCTCTTTCCTTGACCAACTTGTTGTAAATTAACGTTTTAGTCTTTTCCGGTAATTTTTAAATAACATTTTCAATAAACACATAATTACGTTTATGTCCTCAAAATATCCATCAATCAATAATCTATATGTTGCATATAGAAAGTGATTTGATGCCTTATTTCAACCGAGCACACATTCCTGTACAACGTATCTTAAAAACTATAGATTACACAGTATAGTTCAAAGTTCACACCTGTTTATTGTGCTTTGCCTAATTTATCTACTATGACTCGACTGTCTGTGATTCTACAACAGAAAGAAAAGTTGTGCAAGTTTAACATAAAATTGGTCTTGTCCTAAAACCAAATTTCCCTTCGTTTAGGTACTCGCAACAATCAATAAGAATTGATAAAATATTCCGGTTATGAGTAACCAGTGCGTTATTGCTAGCTATTACAAATTTGTCAATTTCTTGCCCGTCACTGAATGTGATTTAACTGTCCCGGAAAGTTTTAGAGGTGACTTCCCGCAAAGCTCGAAAGCAGTTGCTATATTTCCATCCATTGTAAACACTTGTCAATTATACCGTTTGATCAGTAGGAATTTCGCGATCAACAGCACCGTTTAATAAAACAAATAGATTATCCATATGCTGCAGATCAAAATGAGGGATCTGAGTGAAGTTAACGTGCTTAAATCCTATAAGACCTGTGCTCTTATATACTTCAAGCAAAGCTGAAAATGACACAAAATTACGCTTTCCACTGTTGTCTTAATCTTGTTAATTTGTCTAACAATAGAGGTCTCTCAACAATGCATTTTCGGGAGTACGAAAATTTCGCCGGTACCTTACCTTAGGTAATGGTGGACTTCTCAACTGCTGAAAATTTTGTAGTTCTACGTTCAAAATTACGCTTTCCGTTGATGTTCGAAATTTGTCTTTTTGCCAACAATAGAGGCCTCGCAACAATGTACAATAGAGAAAATAAAAAAATCGCCCGTATGTTGCCCTAGGTATTGGTGAAGTGATTCTAAGTTCTAAGTTTCATAGTTGTTTGATAAAAACGAAGCCTTCCATTGATGTTTGAAATTTGTACATAGTAGATATGTGAGATTGCATTGCCATCTAGCCTCAGAGATTCACACTATTTCCAAGGAAAGAGGAACCTTAAGCATTCAACGTTTTACATTTCGAGTACATGGAGAAAGTGTTTTAATAACTTTTTTGAAGTGAATCTCTTTTGCCCTACCCCTTCCCTCCAACAAATGTCATGACGTATGGCGCGTCATACCCCCTCTGTAGGCACCACTACTTCTTAGCGAACGCATGTATCGACTTCTCTATTCTCGTCTTGATCTCTTTAACACATAACTCACTAACTAACTAACTCTATGGCTTATGGAACTCGCAAGTTCATTGCCGCAGTAACAAACGTTCGCCATTGGATTCTATCCTGGGCAGTATCAAGCCAGTTTTCATCACGAACACCTACTTCTCGAAGATCTCTTCTAATATTGTCCTTTACACATATACTTCATAAATACCTGTTCTACTTTCTCGCCTCCAATTTCGATATGGTTTGAGCTCATTCAATCATCACCTATTACTGTTCGGTCTGATTCTCGTCTTTCAAACCGTCATCTGTTTTTTTTACCTTTATTCTTTGATTTAAATAGAAGTTCCTTGTAAGTCTTCAATCTTTCTATTAAACACACCTTCATTCTTCAATATGCCCTACTTGCATTAAGATTTTCAGTTGACTCTATCGAATGCCTTTTCCAAATCAACAAATGTTACGTGTTTTTCTCTATACACCTCTCTCCTATTGATCTTAACAAACCTCTGGTTCCTTTCCCTCTTCGGAATCCAAATTGTTCCTATTCAATTTTTCTTTTCACCCCACCGCTTAATCATCTGCTCAATACTCGCAGAGGAATCTTCACTAGTGCGCTATTAGACTGATGATTCGGTAGTCTTGACATCCTCTTGCATTCCTCTACTTCTCCAATGGAATCATAACTGTTTCTAAAAAGTCGTTTGGCTATTGTCCTGAATCATCATAAGTTTCGCTACATTCACAGCATTTCACTTTTTCCTTTTTTCTACATGTTTTATCAATTCATCCGGAACAACATCCACACCAATTGCTTTACCACTTTTCATTTCGCTGTGTCTTCTCAAATTCTTCTCTCAATGTTTTGAATCCTTTTATTACTATAACTTACTTTTGCTTCTTCAATATTTAATGTATGTAGGCGCTGGGACTTTTCATATAGTTCATCTATGCATTCTTTCCATCTATCCAATATACCTTTTCGATCAACTAATGGCGCCACCATTTTTGGCCTCCAATGATATACATATTTGTCTACCTCCATTCGAAATTCCATTATTATTCATTCCTTGTACATCAGATCGTATCTTCTTGTTCTTTCCAATTCTTCTATTTCAATTCTTTGTCATTCATGTTTCTCTTTCTTTGTCTGTTTCTTTTTGAAACTCATTTTTTTTAGCTTCCTGTGCACCGTTTACCATTTACCACCGAGAAAGTTTACACGCTCATATTTCCGGTCTTCAGGTAAACTTTGCTTTTGTATATTGGTTTGAGTTTGTTTTAACAAGTTCTAATCAAATATTATATTAAAATAACCATGCTAGAAGGTGGTAATTCTAAAGTGATTATCTTCGGTGCAACCAAAGGAGAACTACAAGTAATAAAAAAAATATGTCCACATGTGTGCACATTAGGACTGTAGTACTATTCTGTGTCTAAACAATATGTCCAGTTATGTGCACATTCGGTCTCAATCACTTCTGTATGCGAACGTTATTTTATTTTACAGATGATGGCGGGCCACCGGAGGCCCGCCGAGTTTTCCTTATGGGGGAAGTACCTTACCTAATTTTTCATGTCAAATTTGTCTATGCAAGACATGTTTTGTACTTTAGCAATTACCAAATCGAATTAAATCAAGCTTTGTCTTTCAAAATTTGTAGATAGTCACCTGAAATAGTTTCTTTTACTCATTGTTACTAAAATGATTATTAACAATTGTCCTTGTTAAAAAGGGGAACATGCAATACTGAAAATATTTTAATCATTTTCCATTACAGGCTCTGAAGATAATTTACCAAAGGATGGAGAGTCAACTGATGAATTTTGGAAGGCTTCAGATGAAAATGAATTAGATTGGGACTAAACATTTAGTATTCCTTTGGTGCAGACAAACATGGTGCGTGATAAGTTTTTCGCTCTGAGAAATAACCTCCGTGTAGTGAATGAGATGTCTGCAGAGCAAAAGGAAAAATATAGTTCGAGGAAAATACGGCCCATTATTCAGTACTTTTATAAAATGGTTTTGACCCTTCCCGAGAGAAGGACGTAGTAATGGATGAGCAAATGATACCATTCACAGGACATGTTAGTTTCTGGAAGCTCGTTCCTCGTAAGCCAGATTCTAGTGCACTGAAAAATTACAAACTTTCTGGAACAAGTTGTCATTTTACATTTTGGAATTTACCAAGGACCTACGACTCGGCCAGCAAAATAAATTTTGGAATCTTAGAAGCTTGACTCCGGAGGACGCCCTGTACTTAGGCTTGCGGAAGCTTGTCTACCAGGTACAACCATCTACTTTGATCGGTGCTTCGCCAGCACAGTATCATTGAACACACTGAAGGAAAAAAAGCATTTCAAGAACAGGAACAATTCTGGTCTCTCACTTTCCAGGTGTAAAGAATGGCGCAGAACTCGGTTACCAAGACCGTGGATGATGGAATGTATAAGTTAAAGATGATGGATCTGTTAATTTGATTAAATGGATAGGCAATAAATCGTTATGATATTTTTGAACAGTACATTGACCACAGCTTTTGGACAGAATCCAGAGATACTCAAGGAAAGAGAAGTCGAAATGAACCGGTCTAACGGCATCAAAGAGTAATGACAAAATAGAAGTCGTCGATTTGGTTAGCAGCCTTATTGTTCATTATCGCTCCTATTGTCGAACTAAGAAGTGGACTGTTTGTTTCCTGAAACATTTGTTGGACACTGCTGTCGAACAGTGGGTTTCAATACAAAGATAATAGTGAAGCTCTTGGTGTTAGGAAAGCAGATGAATTGGTCTTCATTACTTCAAGCTTCGTGTAGCTCAGTATTTGATTTGTGGTATTGAAATTACTGGCAGATTGGAAAATTTCATAAAGGAAGAAGGCAGAGAACATCCAAGAAAGAAATCAGTAGGCCGCCCTGGAGGTGTCCAATTCACATTCCTGAGTTAAGAACGTCGTGTAATTTACATTTGCTCAAGCGATGAACCTGCTCTGCTGAGGGCCGCGATGGCTCAGTGGCAGAACGCTCACCTCTGGTGTGTCGGATCGTCAGTTCGATCCCTGCTCGTGCCATGTGGGCTTTGTAATAGACAAACACTGAGTGCGTAGGTTTTCTCGGGGTTTTTCCGTTTCTTCCATTTTCTTAATTCCACCAATACTCCCATCATCATCCATCCAACAGGAGCCAAAGTTGCCTAAAAGTCTTAAAAATTAATTTAAATTTGAAAATTCGATGAACCTGCTGAATGAAGCCCGTTGTCGTAAAGAGAAATGGAAAAGAATAACACAAATTATGTGTACATTATGCAAGATCTATCTTTGCGTTCTAAAAGACCGAAATTTCACTCTTGTTAAGACCTCTGGAACAAGATAAATGTTTTAGAATTTTCACTTGCGTTAAATGCAAATACATTTTCTGATCGTACACCTGAAAGCGAGTGTTCTAAAAAAAATAAAACAAAAGTGGTGCAAAGTTGTACTTTTCCGCATGATCAATTCAATTCAATTTTATATTCCGCACAGACCAGGATAAGAACGAGGGAAATATGTGGGGAGAAAAGCGGCCAGGGCCTTGTTTGAATGTATCACAATGGCATTTGTCCGCATATGTAAATAACAGTATCGAAAGTAATTGAGACCAAATGTCCACATGTGTGGACAAATTACAGCAGCACATTAACGCTGAGAGTAACACTGAATTTGTATTACATATGCTCCAAAGAGTCCATTAATGTAGACTGCACAAGATTTTTTCACAGAGGATCACATCAGGACTGAAGAGTACATGGAAGTTACTGATGATATTCAAAACACGTTAGTTCATGCATGTTAGATCGATAAGAGTCAACAGTAGGGGAAGGGTTATGTTGCTCCAGGAGTCTGCTGAATGCTAAACATCCTTCACTTGCTGCAAGAGAGCAATTTGAAAATGATATTAATAGCCGTTCGTGTGAGGTGCATGTGCAATATTTAATGGTAATGGTGTTATTGATGATAACACATATGCAGTTCTGATCAATATAAACAAAGAAATGTAAGCAAGGTACTTGAAGTCTTCCTTTTTCAAGTATTGGACGCCGATTGCACAAACTTAAATCATCCAAACGATCAATTATCTAAGCCACTGACTGTCATTTTGAAAGTGGCATGATTTATACGAGCTTGAATCATCGGAACGGTCAATTATCAAAGCCAATGTCTGTCATCATGTAATTGCTGTATGAATTTACTACAATTTTAGTCACAATGCGAAAGAAAATCATCTATTAAAGTCGTTCAAAATTTATACGAGCGGCTTTCACGCCAAACCTGGATTTTTTTTATTGCAGTATGTAGTAATGTATGCATATTTACATCGAACACATGCTATTTACAATGGCACAGGTATACAGAACATTCTGGTGCCGTTGCTTGTTGTCATTGTTAACGATACGGGTTTTTACAGGGGGAAGAAAATCAATCCGTCTATTTATGAGTATATAACATTTTGTTTGCTTGAAGGGAGATGTTAAACAAGCTAAAATTATGCAAAAACCGAAACACACAATGTGGAATATAAACTATGAAAATGATACATGTGTGTGTGTGTGAATGGGTATGATTCTTTTCTTGTCAACGCTCGACGATGATGCGGAAATGTCACAATAGTGAATGATGGCAATATTTAACGTGAGGGAAACCTCGTCCTTAACTATAAGAGAGTAACTGTGTGAAATAGTTAAAAAAAAAAAAAATCGTAGCCACAATTGAATACATGAACGATAAAGAGTACTAATTCAAAATTTGCCATTCCTAAATACCCACAAAAATTAATGTTAAACAGAATGAAATACTAGTCATAACCAGCTATTCTCAGGTTAGTGAGAACCTTAAATGAACACTAGCTAGCGACAGAGTTCATGCAGAACGAGTGGCAATAACGCAAAATAATCAAGATGTGATTAAGTGAAGAAGCAATATTCTATTAGGAAATTTCCCCTTCGAAGACTGCCACTGAACAAGATGAGGTGATGATGGTTTCCCACATTCGGTGGTTAAGTTTGAATTGAATTGGATTTTAAGACCTTTAGGCAACTTTGGCTCTGGCTGTATGGATGATGATGATGAGAGATGATTAGGTGGAATGAAGAAAGTGAGAGGAAACGGGAGAACCCCGAGAAAAACCCACGCACACGGTATTTCTAATCCAAAAAACCCTCATAACATGAGCAGGGATCGAACCGAAACAGTGGTTTAGTTGTTATCATTACGATAAACTTTATTTTGATTTGGGCCAGTCCAGTAACTTTGGACTTCGGCCCGTCATGATTCTCCTTTAGCTGTTAAAATCCACACTCATGCCCCTGCCGGGAATCGAACCCGAGACCTTCGAGCAGATGGCCTATCGCCGCAGACCGCTCGTCCACCCGGCCGCCTTCTTATAATTACGGATTTCGAATAAGCACTCGGAGAAAAGAAAGGTTTGAGTCCTTTCGGAGACCATCCTAAATCAAGTTTCATAAGCTTTTCTTAAGTTTCACTAGGCTGAACATGAACTAAAACTTTTGCCTTTATCTTCCCCATGCCTATTCCTGAAAGAGTGCTTACCAAGATATGTCATTGCTCCTGCATGAGACAGGTTTATAACATGAGGCGTATGCGTGAACAAACGTCTATGTGACATTTTAAGTGTAACTGGAGCTTCGAAACCAAAGTCTCTGATGTCTCCTTGATATGTATTTGCTCTTGGCTTGAACATATTGCAACAAATGACCTTCGTATTCAGAAATGTTTGGAGGAAAATGTACTACAAAAACCGTGGAACAAAAGTCTACGTTACTTACACTTCCCGTGAGTGAGCGCGCGCTTAAACATTGTGCTGGATTTATGGAACAAAAGTCTTCTTATGTTACATCATAACTCGTCACCCCACACTACGGACAAGATTCAACTTTCTTGCCGCTTTTCTCGATAAACGCGAAATGTAACATAAGCGTTTGTTCGCGCATATGCTTCATATATCTAACTGTTCACCCCATCAATATTTTTACAATGAAGATGATATGTAAGTAGCATGATAATTTTCATTTACCAGTCATTATTATATTGTAAAGTGACGTGAATTATGCAACGTAGTATGCTTAAAACCACGTGCTTTTATTTATAAATAATCAGTGGAAGATAGAGGGAACCAACAACAGCAACCGAAGACGGCCGAGGATGCAGATAACGTCTAAAAGTGTAAAGTCAGCAAACCTAAACAAAAGAAAATGCGTCGAGCCGCTCCAAGAAGCCATTATTCTGTTACGGGAATAGTCAACACTCCTCCTCTTTTTCTCTCACCTGGGTTGTACCTGTTATGGGGTAGGCTATCCAATCATACCGCCTTATTTGCTATAAAATAGGCAAAACTCTCCAAGTCCATATCCACTACGGAATGGAACTCTCCAAACACCACTATGGTCCCAACTTGCTATGGCAAAAGGCTGAGGGCTCCCTTTCTCTGCCAGGTAACACTCAGTTGCTTGGGTCAACGTCAACAGCAACCCAAGGAACTATTTAAAAGATAGTAATTATAATACAAGTATATCTCAAACATAAGTCTCACAGAATAGTGGCTTCTTTGAGCGGCTCGACGCCTTTTATTTTGTTTTGGTTTGCTGACTTTTAGACGTTGTCTGCATCCTCAGCCGTCTTCGGTTGCTGTTGTTGGTTCCCTCCATCTTCCACTATTTATTTACAAATAAAAGCACGTGTTTTTACGTATACTACGTTGCATAATTCACGTCACTTTACAATATATTAATTACTTTGAAAAAAATAACCAACAGGATTTGGAAATTCGAAGAATCATTTATAGCAACACCTGCAGCTAACTATGTTTGAAACTTGGTGCAAGATAACAGCTCAAAATTCTTCAAGAGATCTTATGTTTTCCATGTCCTGTCTGTAACCACCCGATTGCATCTATTACGCACACTGGATTTGTTTGTGATCGTTCACATGGCAACGCAAATCTTTCTAAATGAATTAACAATTCAGCGTTGTTTGTCTTCCTTAGTAAAACCACCAGCATTAGCAAGAGCGCAAAGAAGAGGTCTATGCGGATGGATGAATGCAAATTCGCATGTCTAGTTCACGACTTACAGCAATGGAGGTCATTCTGCTGAAAATATCCGGTCACGCCAAAGAAGTGATTCTTTGTTTGAAACTTAAGTCTTAATTAGTTTCTTTAAGCAACCTTGGCTCAGGTCGGATGCGTGATGGGATGAATTGATGCAAAAGGGGAACACCGAGAAAACCCACGCACACTGTGTTTGTTCACCATAAAGTCCACATGGCATGAGCAGGTATCGCACCCAGCATCAGAGGTGAGTGCTGTACCACTGAGTCATAGGGATCCAGCAGCATATTATACTGTATTTATCTAAAAAATAGTCATTTTCTAATAATACCTTAAATAAGAAAATAATTATGAATAAACATAATTTTGCTTTTTTTTCATTTAATTTTCACCCCCCCCCAAAAAAAAATAAAACTAAAATCTTCGTAAGTAAATATTAAATAAAATAAATTCAGTTAAAATGGACATTTAAATATAAACGAAAAACTATTGGATTTGTAAAAAATAATGCTCATAATTAAAATTGAAATCAAAGAAGTGATCTTTAATTGAAAAAAGGAATAATCGAAATTTGGTAATTCAATACCGAGATGTCGCATTGAAAGATTGGCGATCGCCACCATTTTGAATCGCCGGCATTTTATATAGTTACCGTTTTGTAACGTTTATCACCCATATTCGTGCTCTTTATAGACAAGTGTTTAAGTGTGTGAAAGTTTCATTTGTTTCCCCCCATTGTATGCCTCCTTCACGCATTAGTGCCTCCGTAATGTTACCTCGTTTTGTAGAAATTTCCAGATAACTATCGATATCTTTTCTTTAAATTAAAGCCCGAGTTACAAACTATATTTTATGTAAGGACATAATTTTCTATAAAACCAGTCGTTTCAAAATAAAATATTAAAAAGAAAATAATTTAGAGTGATATGCAACATTTTATTTAATTTAACTGAAAACTATTAAATTAATAACAAATATTGCTGATAAATAAAATTGTAGCCAATGAAATGATCTTTCAATTAAAAAAAAAAGAATGATCGAAATTGGTTTACCCGGAGCCGAGATATCTTGCATTTTAATAAGTTGCGTCAGCCGCCAGTTTGAATGGCCGCCATCTTGGATGGTTACATTTTTGGAATGTCTATCATGTATTTTCATGCTCTTTACATACCAGTGTTCAAGTGCTGAAAGTTTCATCTGGTCCCTACATTTGTTACCAAACCATCGCTTTTTGGCTTCTGGCACAGGGACTAGCAGCTTTAGAATTATTTCTGACCATTCCTGTAACAACTGTCAATACAAAACGTTCCTTTCCTTGAACAAGAAAAACTTAAGATCATTACAAAGTACCTGGATGGTATTAGGTGTCACGAGAGATAGCAAGATTTAACAGGTCGTGCAATCGTGGCTCCGGAACTGTGCTTTGTTGAGGAACTTAGAAATTACTTTGAGCCACACGCAGTGAAATTTAAAATAATAACATGTTATACAGTTAATTAGCAATAAGTTCTGAATTTATGCATATAAATGGAATTTACAGTTCCGGTGAAGATCTTAAAATACACATTGTACAAACATTATTTAGATATTTTAAAACATTTAACAGCGTTTCAGCTTAAACCTTACCAGGGACCTCCGAACATTTAGTTACTTCACTGCTTTCTCGGATCATTATTTTTTTTAATTCTATTATTATTTGCGGGGGGTGCACTAGCTTTGGGGGCGCAGAGTTAAGATCTTTTTTAACAAGGGCGCACCATCTGAAAATTGCTGGAGCCGCAGAGCGAATTAGTTACGCCACTGCATACAACCAGTGAATATGTTGTTTAGCTGCCCTCCTGAGTTCGGTGTCCCGTGAGTATTGATTCAATGCCATGCTCCGTTATGATTTTTTCCCTGCATGTCCCGTTCTCAGTAAGTCATTTTCATCCGATGGAAGGTAATGGAAAAAACACTTTCTGTTCACTTCTCTTTAAGTCTTCAGGTAACAAGCTTTTCTTAAGGGTGAATAATAATAATAATTCTGGTCTCAATGGTCGTAAGGTACACTGTAAAAATAGGAGACACAACGTTCATCCAAAAAATGGAGGCAGCTGAGCTGCCTCCAATTTTTGGATTAATCTACATTCAGCCAGTTTTCGGTTGAACGTTTTACTTTCTGTAAAATTTCAAAATGCGTGAAAAAAAAAGTTGAAGTGGTCGGGTTTTGATCCAAGGTCTACAAGCACACTGGTTAGACGCTCTTGCCACTTAGCTACGAAGGCAGTTGGTGTTTCTGGCTTTCCGAGTGATATCTATAGCTAGAGTTTTACTGCGAACGAGATTAATCATTAACACGTTTTTGATTTTACTACAAGAAATGTCTCGTGAAAAAAGGAGAGATATGTTTGCTACAATGTAAAGATTTATACCTAAATTAATTTCTCTTTACGCCAATACAATCCTTGTCGTTCTCGGTCCACCAGTGAGCTGTTTACTATTCACAGTGTAAAGGCAATATAAATACTCAAAATGGTGGGGCGTTCAGTGACAAGCAAGTAACGTTACTCCTGTTACTGGATTATAGAATATCGAACTAAGGTTTTTAAACTTCATCCACAAAAGGACGTAACATCAAAATTGCCAGTTTAGCTTACACTTCGATTAGAAAATGACCTAGTTTTAAGCGTAAAATAAGTTAAACGTTCACAGACAAATCACTTTGGTCAGTTTCAACCCATTATCAGTAAACATTAAGCTATTACAAAGTAAATGTTAAACTTTAAAATGGAGTTAATTTTACCAATCTTTCCACTAAAAGACTTACACTATATCCACGTTTAAGAGTAAATACAACAAAACACTTTTTACAGTGTATGATCAGGGTTGGATTTACGGGTCTGGGTGCCTGGGGCCCATGACTTTCAGCACCCCGCTCCTTCCATTTCCCCTCTCCCCTCCCGTCCGTTACCCTTTCTACCATCACAAAGGACTTTTAAGAAGCTATATTTGCTTTTGTTTCTTTAATATTTTGTTCTATCTTAAAAGCCGATATTACGCATAGCTAATTTTATTAAGACACTCATTCTATAAACTTTACAGCACTAATACCCGTTACCTTCCTTTTCAACTTTTATTTTAAATTAGTTATATTGTTCTGTTAGGAGTTGATATGTCACGATGCTACTGCAAAAGCCTTTTTGGTTTTTGTTCACATATTCCCAACAAATCATTGCTTTTCCATTTCAGCTTCTTTTAATTCATTCCTCATATCTGTTATGACAGAACATATACAAATTGAAGGCTCTACGACGCGGACATCTTCTGGACGTGGAATCTTTAAGAATGGTTCAATCAAGGGAAAGTGGCCATGATTGCTCTTGAAAGCTGCGACGTCCTTAATCTGCTTCGAATCGTGATAACCTGTTGGTCCACGATCTTCTTTATGCTTTGATGAGAGTACGTGAACTGCTAACTTGCTCCGGTTGGGAGAACCAGCCATAATGAATTTCTCATAGAAGTCCAGCAAATCTTGTTTCATTAAAGTTCTTAGATACCTCACATATTTTTTATGTCTGTGAAAATTGTATTGTTGATCATATATCTCCAGCCAGTATCGGTTCGATAAGTCTGTCATTGTTTTGGGTTTCTCTAATATTTTAGCTGCTAGGGAATTTTTGTGCGTGTCAAATTCTTCAAGTTCCATATTGACAATGTATTCCTCCAAAAATGCCACAAAAGCTTCGATACGCTTGTCCACAAACGTTGGTTGGGAGTCTGACTGCACAACGACCATAAAGCCCTGACAACTAGTCCCTCTTCTCATATCACTACGTACAGCGTAGCCTAGCTGTTCCTTTGTACGAAGAATATTGAACGCTGGTTCTTCTGCAATCTCGGCGAAAAGTGCTAGTATCATAGTCGATATAGTGGACTGAACAATATATTGATAATAAACAAGTGTTGCTGTGACCTCATGAACATCATTATACACTTCAAAAAGATATTGAGATCCTAGTTTCAACTGAATATCTCTCTTACGATGCCACTGAGATTGAAGCAGGGGCACTACAGCGAATGATGCATTGATTTTATCTTCCATGTGACAAATTGTCGCTAGTGCTGTCTTTTTACTAACATTGCCATGAATTAAGCACTCAATGTGTAGCCTGGACAGAAATTGCGGGATAAAGTTATATACCAACGTAACAGTAACCTCATTGATGACCTGCAGTTGTTCGAAATAACCCCAAAAATGTTCCTCCAAGAGTGCATTTGCGTGATAATGCGCATGAGTGTATGGAAGTTCTGCATTGAAATTTTTCATCGTCCTCATCCTCTCTTCCTTTAATATTTCGAATCGCTTCTCGTCAATTTTAGGGTTGATCATTGCATCTATTATCTTGTCCAAGAGTATATGGAGTTTACTATTGTATCCCGACAAGAAAAGTTCAATACCATATTCCGTAGCCTTTAAGTCCCACACGTAATCTAAGAGCGACGCAAGAGCAAGTGTCTCGTCTAAGATGTCATTCAGAAGACTCGCATACTGGATCATTATGCAACGACTTAATGGACCCAAGTTGGAAATTGGACTGAAAAATTCAATGAAGATATTCTCCTTCGGGAGCAAGAATTCGTCATCTTTCTTGAACCACAATCGGCTGATTCTAGTATTGTATATTACCGTAGGAGGGCTCGCTTTATCCTCTTCAGGTAAAATAGAGAACTCTGTTGGAATGTACACATTCTTTGGCGGAAGCTTTACATCTTGACAAGTTCCACAATGGTTCCACTCCTCTAACACCTCATTTGAAATCTTTTCTATCTTAAAATGTCCTTTATAATACGGTTCAACTTTATCAGCAATTTCTTCAAATGTCTTACTAGTCACATTCAGCCTGAGGTTTTCCGGTTTTAAGAAACCAAGCACCAAATCAATTAAATCAGGTCTTATGTCTTGTACAACTCCAAAATCATGAAGGAGAACCTCTTGAAATGGACATTCCGATAATATCAGTGAAAGGTCATAGGTATAATTCCATGGTAACTCCTTGTCCTTAAAACGAAATTGTAAGTACAGGATTTCTTGACATTCTTTAAGAAGCCTTTCTCTGTTTGGATCTTCCTTCAACAAATTTATGTACTGAAATAAGACCGTCACAATTTCATTTACTCTTTGTAACCCTTCTTCTGTGAGCTCGAACGTAATTTCAAACATTCCAAATCCTCTGGCTCTTACATCTGAGTTTACATGAATGCTATTGACCAATCTTCTTGACTTTAAAACTGATAACACACTTCTTGGTCCTTCATAGCTTAGAATATTCACAATACAATTGTCTGGATTCCATTTGTAATACTTGGTGAAGTCTGGAACTGCAAAGCAAAGGCTAAGTTCCCTAATATCTTTCACAGGGACTATGCAGACTTTAGTTTGAAGCTCATCCGGTCCGAAAGCATGCTCTGACCATACAGGAGCTTCAACATCTCTATTCCGAACGGCAGAAAAGAGCTTGAGCACACTTTTCTCCAAATCATTAAGTGATTCTTTTCCGATTACTACCAGACTCATTATATTTGAAGAATACCATTTTTCATAAAAACTCAAAAGTTCTTCCCTTACGTCAATTCCTTGTTTCTTCGGAATGAGATCCAATGTTTCCTTGTTGCCTGTAATGAACTTTGCATATGGATGACCTGGTTTGCATGTGAATTGTTCTATTAATTCAAATCTCCAACTATCAGACAATGTATATGAATTGTTTTCTGAGTTTACAGCATTGACTTCTCTTTCCATGCTATTCACAGCAAATAAAGGTTTTACGAAAAACTGTGCGAACCTGTCAAGTGCTCCGTACAGATATCCTGCGTCAACTTCAAACACATAACACGTTTTATCAGAATACGTAAAAGCATTTGATCTTCCAGCATGACGCGACAAATACTTGTCGTACTCATTCTCAACTGGATATTTTGCGCTGCCCATAAATAACATATGTTCACAAAAATGTGCCAATCCTGGCAGAATGTCAGGTTCGCTCATACCTCCAACATCGACACATAAGCACGCTGCTGATTTGTCTGTTTCAGGATCGCTGACCAGAAGAACTTTCATTTTATTCGTAAGCTCCAAACCTCTATACGATCTACGATCGTTCTCTGATTTGATTATGTTTTCATTTCGATCTTCTGCCATGTTTTTATGAAGTCGATATATTAACAGGTTTCTGTAGCAGCATCTTCCAAGTTTACTCATTGTGTTGGTGTGGTTATTTACACAAAACAGCTCAACAATATAATCAATAATCAAATAATGGTACTAAAATAGTCCTACAATTAGCAATTTTTAATTAAATTACTGTAGTTTAACATTTTAAAGCAAATTAAACAAACAAAAAAAAGAAACATGAGTATTAATAAACATAACATAAATACAAATTAGTAATTATTGTCCATAAAGCAGAATATTATTTACCTTCAAGATAAATTCCGCTACGTTGAATACGTGAGCAGCTCTTTGAATGTTAAAACACCATCTCCGAGAATAGAAGGTCAAGTTAGGGTGGAAAATAAGGCTTGTTTCTACTATCATAAAAGACAGGTTAGGATATTTTTGAAATTTTAAGGTCTTTAACGACCTTTCGATCAGATCGGGATAGGGTGTGTGGGAGTGTGGCTACCGGTGTCTTAGTTTAGGTACCGCCCTGATATTCGTGTGGTGAAACTGAAGAAAACTCTGAAAAACTTCAGTTAGGACGGTCGACAATAGGATTTGAACACATTGCGGACCCAAAAAGACAGGTTAGGAGAAGACACTTTAGTTTTCCTCAAATATGTACAAAAAATATATCGTAAATTAGGCCTTAATGCATATGGAGTCCTTCCACAGAAAGTACATGTTGCTCATTGGCAGGAGTAGAGATGACTGCCAAGTGCCACGGCCTAATTTTTTTTTTTAACTTTAAGTCCTTTATCAACTTTGGCTCAGGCCGAATGGATGATTATGAGAAAATTGGGGGAGGGAAGAAAATGGGGGAGCCCCGAGAAGGTTTTTGTCCACCACAAACCCACATAGCATAAACCCCACGTACTAGAGGTAAGCGCTCTACCTCTGAGTCACCGCAGCCCTCCACGTCCTATATATAGCATTCATCAAAATGATTATTGGTGTGTACAAAGGCAAAATTAGGAGTAGTAATATAAGCACTAATATTCGTATTACTATTTCTCATGTAAATTAACTTTATATCACCTCAAGTCAGCTACTTACGAAGTGTCGCCCGGGTCATAGGTGATGGTATTTGGCGCTCCTCTACATGGTACTTCAATGTTTCATTGCTAAATATTTTTTCGTCTCGCGTTTAAAATAGCAATTTTCAGTGTTTCCTTGTGAAGTGCACTCCTGCACCTGGAGGCCTAGTGGGAAATTCGGCCGTGGGTCTGATGCATCACGCTACTGTTCATGAGGTTTAGGGTTCGAACCCCAGCATGTGTGTTTGTGAATTTAAAAAAAAAGGAAGTGTTACAATCGTATTGAGATAAACCGAAGTCAGTGTTCTTTCATCCGGCTCGGTCGGGATCGCAGCCATGCTGGATAATTGAACGTCTATAGTTTTAACGGCTACAAAGCAGGAAAGAATACACTTCAGTGAACACTGGCAATCACGACAAACTCTAAGCGAACGGAAACACGGTTACAAGGGTCGTAAACATCACTGTATAACTGCGTGCGACACAAACGAACAGCAGTTGACAAAGCAAATGGCGGCGGTTACAGTCCAGCGCAGTGGCGCGACGTTGCGGACAAGGTGAATGAGCGAGCGCCCGAGCACAACCGGAAAATGTCGAAGGCGAGTGGCTCGACTGATGTCGGATAATAGAGAGTGCCGGTTTATAGAATGCCAGATAAAAGAGCGTCTACTGTAGTAACTAAAAATTGCTAATCAAAATGAAATACTTCAAATTTTACCGTCATTATTATAATTATCATTCTTATACTACATTGAAATTATACCTGCATTTATATATGAAAGATCACAGATTTCCCAGTTCTCCTACAACATTTTTTTTTTCAATTGTTGCGTTCAGCGAGTTCCCAAAACTAACAGAAGAGGGCGTTGATGTTTTTTTTTTTAACATATGCTGCTACCTGATGACTGAAATAGGAACTTCTTGCACCTCGTTTATTTTAATGCAAGGAACATAAATACGGAAATAACTTTTAAATATTAAATTAGAATGGGCCCGTCCTATTTGAAGAAGAAAAACAATAATTAAAAAGGAAGAATAGAATAACGAATTTATAAATAGAGAAAAAAAAAACATTGGTTTTAATCAAGTTTTCGAATTTCAAATGAAACTGTATAGTTACTATTGTTTTTAATTATTATTAGTAGTAGTAGTAGGAGGAAGTGGAAAAGTTTCTGAACAATTATTGTTACTCAAAGTCTAACAACCAGAAAATTTATTAACATGGGAGAATTTCTAATTGTACGGAAATCTAGACATTTTTCGATAATGTGCATAGTTTCTAGTGTAAAAAAAAAAAGCTTAGTAAGTAACAATAAATTGAAACAACTTGTATTTTACTACTACAAAGTCAGTTTTGTACATAGAGCTACTTGTGTTATACTGCTCTAAAGCACCTATCATTTTCCTCTGACGTATGGAGAAAAGTCTACAGAGACAATTTTTTAGATTCGATCAGGGAGTTTTGTAGATTGCATTGGGAGTTGCTACATAAAATAAGATTTCTAGTGACCTGCCCTTACATGAATATCATTGGCAAGTTATGGCTTCTTGTCTCCTAGCTTTTTGGGTGAAAACTTGTAGTTTCTTTAATTTGACGATTTTTTTTATTTTTTTTTTAAATTTCAGCTTGTAGTGAGATTGCAGTAAGTTTTGGTGAATAGGTAACTTCGTCTGTCTCTTTATGATCAAGGTATGTTGTGTTCGATTTCCGGTATGATTACAGTCACTACATTAAAGGCATTGGTACGAAATCCAGTTTAAATTGTATGTAGATGTGCGTTCGAAGATAGTAGCCAAGTATGTTTTCAGCACACAGAACGCTATTCGTCATATAATGATCCAGCGTGATCAGAGTGTAAAAAACTACAAGTTCGTCGCCCGTCGATACGCATACATATCATCAAAATTTTGAAATATGAAATAATCAAGGATAAATCTGTTCGTCGATTAGTAATGGATTGACCGCTAACAGAAGCGTGATCCGTCGGTACGTGGTGTAAAATGCCAACCCACAAGAAATTAGGAATTGGTAGTATTGCCGAAAGTATCTTTTTCCGCGAGGGGGGGGGGAGAGGGGAGGAGCTCACGATAATTACAAATAATGCTTATTGACTCTGATGGGTTAAAAAGATAAAATAACAATAATGTTATTTAACAATATGACATACTTCCTTAGTTGACCTCAAAATGGCATGCACAATATGTATGGAAACTGCTATTATTAGTAGTTATTGATATAATTATAAACGTATATCAGTACACGGATAATTGCTCTAATCCTGTTAATAATTCTTTCAGAGGGTGTTTTGAAGTTCCCCGGAGGCAAATACCACCGAAAATATGCCTAAAAAAAACTGTGCACGAACTCCAGTTACTAAATTTAAATATCATAACTTTTTTGCAGTTTCACTCAAAAATTAGAACAGAATTCAAAATATACAAATCCTATAACAGACAAAGAGTATTTATAAAGGTAAAGAAATTCCTTGTGCGATGCGCACTTGCCGTGAACCGCACATGGAGGATGTGGAGGTATCGCTCCACATATCCTCGACCTACGGTACCGAAGTGAGGTAGGGTGGTCAGTCCAACGCTCGACCGCCTTTACATTTCCAAGGCGGCTAAGAATACCGATACCAAGGACACTCTGGTACTCAATTGGATAGGAGGCTTAGTATACCTCAGAGCGCCAGACATGGAAACACTGCGAGAAAAGTTTCTAGTGTCTTGGCCAGGATTTGAGCCCGGGCCGCCCGATTCGTATTCAGACGCTCTACCGCCTGAAACACGAAATCTCCCGATCTCAGAAACGTTAATGCGGATTATGCTGCAAAAAACAAGAATATAGAGTTACAATAAATTAATATGAGTTTGTGACTGAGCGATTCTTATTTCTGTACCCGACAGTTATAAGCTCAAAAGTCGCAAATCTTCGTTTTCCAGGACAAAAAAAAAAAACCTACAACTTTCATATAGAAACGAAATATATAACAGACTTATTTCTTTACATTATTATAAGGTTTACAACAAGAATTGAAAAACCATTATTTCAAGCCTTCCGAATGCTGTACAGAACTCACATTTTGAACAAAATTGGACTCATGCGCTTAAGGACACATTTTACAAGTTGCCTCGTATATTAAATCACAGTAGAAGAAAGAGGTATATAAAATTTTACAGATCTCATCGCAACAGGAATGACCTTCGTGACCTTGTTTCCAAAAGAAAACAACTTAAGAATTGGTGTATAACACCAAATATTCTTTCAACGGATGTATTCGGCCTCCAAAGCTACAACACTGAAAGAAAAGAAGAACTGAGTGGGAGCAAAATTTATTTCATCCTTCCTCCATCTCCATCTCTCTTATTCCTTTTTTTCCCAGCGGAACTTTGAAACCGGAAGATCTATCAGAACGATCTCGAAATGTACGTCACTTGATACGTTAGTAAACACGCCAATCTATAACAAATGATTTAGCTCGTTATCTACCTTATGGAAACCAGATGCACACTTCAACCAAAAAAAAAAAAAAAAGAAGACATGGAAATTGATGAAAAAAAAATAGATATTCTATACAAAAATGTGCGAGAAACATTCTAGCAGAGAGATTAGAGTAGTATGAATTACAATTCGTTGTAAACAAGTGTAGCATTAACGTATTTTTTTATATTATAACTAAAATGCGATCTCAGTTCATTCTGAACCATAGTTCTCTAGCTAATCCGATACATCAGAAATTAAACGTGTACACCATTTGCATATGTTAATACTTTCAATCGGAACAATTCCGATAATCCCATGAATTAGTGTATATACTTTGTATGTTTTAACCAAAGAGTCACATAAAATACCTATTAATTTCCTCTTTCATGGAGAAAAATCTTTACTATTGTCCTCTCGGTACGCTTTGTTAAGCGTAGTACACGCGAAAAAAGTAACTGTGCATAGCACTTTTATTTGCTTATTACAGTTTGTATTTTTTTTTTTTAATTACGCAGTAACATATTTGCCTGCCTTCTGTTAGCTTTTAAGTCACTAATTAATTAAAAAGATTTCAAGATTATAAAGGAAAAAAAAAGTATGCAATGCAACATAAGATGTCAACTGTAGATCTAAACAGGTTCCTTACTTGATGGAGGAAAACACAATTCCGACGGTGAGACTATTCAGCTTTTTCCCTGTTCAAGATTCCATACCATTTTCTGGCGGGTGTTAGCCCGCATCCTTCATTACACCAATCACCGAGCCGCCGTAGCTCGGTGGTAGAGCGTTGGCGTAGTATTTGGGAGGTCGTGGGTTCAGTTCTCGCGGCCGACCATCCTGACTGAGATTTTTCCAGCGTTTTTCCTCAGTCACACTAGGCAAATGCCGGATTGGTACCTTCAACGTAGGTTCTGGCCGACACCTTCCCCGCCCCTATCCTGGCCTGAGTCTTAGATGCCTAAAGGCCAGAAATAAAATTCAAATTCCATCAATCATCCCATAGTCAGCCTGTCAAATTACCTAAATACCTTAGAAATTAAGTTCAAGTTTATTTTTTGTCTCCAGTTTTAGAAAGAATAATTCCCATTTGTAAGCTCCATGATTTTAACATTTTGCATAAAATTAGGAGAAACTCAGGAGAATAAAAAATAATGTATTCCTCTAACACAGCGCTGCGCAAACTGTGGTCCATAGGTGGTCGTCAATGCCAGTGCTTGGAGACGCTAGGTAGGTCCATTGAACCTACCAACTAATAAAACTGGTTCGCTCTTCAAAATAGTTTGCGGAACACTGATCTAACATGAAGACAAGTTTCCGCAGAAGCAAGAAGTAAGCACAGAAAGAAAAACTGTGTAACCAAATTGACCTTTGCTTGAGCAGTTATAAATAAATATGGCAAAATAAGGTGATTTGGCAAAATTATAAGTATTAGGAACCCTAATGCTGTGAGTTTCCATGTTTGAGACAGCAGATAATGTACGCTTCAAGCTATGCTGGCGGGATTCTGCCTGGAATTTCAGTTTGGGCTGTGTGTGTGTAAAGTCAAAATTAGGAGGTTGTAAGTGGACTTTTGCAGGGTTTTCATAGATTTTTTCTACCGTAAAAATTTTAAAAGTTGGGGGTGCGCTAGTCCATTTTGGTGAGTTACACCCCCACAGGGGGTGGGGGCTCTGCCATAATCACGTCATGCTGCACATTAAGATCTCCGACGAAGAACTGAGAGCACCTGTGAAACAAATAAAATATTACGTTTTCTACAAAATACAGCGAAATTACATTAGCTTACCCTATGCACTTCTTACTCTTTCGTGTGTATAAACTACACCCATAAACTTTGGCCCTATTATCCAAAATCCTTGTTACACTACTGCATAGAGAATACGGTAAATGTTGTTATTCTTGGTTATTCAAGAACTAGGAGCTTGTTTTTAGTTCAAGAGGAGGCAATAACGTACGCAACGTGCAGCGTTTCCACCAGGATTTTCAGTTTGGGGGGGTGTAAAGTCAAGAGTGTAAGTGGAGTTTTGCACAGTTGCTATCGATTATTCATAGCAAAAATTTTAAAGTTGGCGGTGTTGTCTAGAATTTGGGGGCTGATACCCCCACAGGGAGGTCTGGCGGAATCACTGGCAGCGTGTTTTGCAGAAATCTTATTTTGGCGACGAAGGACGGGGCAAGATTCGGTAGATATTAGCTACAGTAGTTTTAAAACTTATGTCACTTTTGAACGTAAATGCTACGGAGAGTTTTCTTATGTTGAAGTAATGGGTGTATTTAAACTTTATTTTGATATGGGCCAGTCTAGTAACTTTGGAATTCGGCCCGTCACGATTCACCCCTTAGCAATTAAAATCCACAGCCATGTCCCTACCGGGACCTTCGAGCCGTTGGCGTAACGGGCGACAGCGCTCTATTAAAGTTAAAGTGGGGTGGGACATTGAACTAGAGCAAATTCTTGTTTTGATATTCATGTAAATTTATGACACTCAAATCTGGATGATGTTTCCATTTTATCTGTGGGGCTACACGTTCTTTTTATGTCATGGCCAATATTATAGTTCCCGTTTATGCAACCTTGCAAATCTTGCGAATCACTTTTACAAACTTATCTTATTCTCGGGAATCTAATTCTATTTAAAAAAAAATGTAAATTGAAACGAAATGGAAAAACTCGAACCATTACATTCGAACCACTTTCTACACTCTTAAAAGATTTTCATCTAATTTCGGGGAAAACTGAGGGAAATCAAAGAACTGGCTGCTTCGAAAGTTTCTGTAACGTTATTGGCGAAAATGATAAATCATTTGGATTGCAAGAATATTAAATCAATCGATTCTCACAGATAACTCGATATTTTTGGTTTTCAGCTTCTTCGATACTGTTACATAAACACACAGGAGAATTACTGAGATAGATCAATGAATCGATGTTTTTTTTTGCTAAATTACAATTTAAAAAATGATGTGAAACTGAATAATAGACACGAAATTTCTACGCTAAATGTTTATGGGTTTTGTAACAAAAGGTCGACTCATCCAGTTGTCTGACTTTGTCCAGAATTGTGGTTGAAAATTATTAACAGTGTTCCGCTTGCCCCTTATTTTTGTGTTTTTTTTACAGTGTAGCACTTTGTTCTCTGTCTCATCAACCTATGCATAATTTATATTTTTAACGTAGTTTTATACTGTATTTTTGGATTATTTACAATGTCTGTTACACGTATTAAATGCTTTTAATATTTCTCGTTATTTTTTCGAAATTTTGCAAAAATAAAAGTTTGACTCTGTATCATACAGTATCACCCAGCTAATATAAATAAGAATATGCGTAGCATGTTGTATACTTGCGACCCTACCAAATGTCGTGGGCTTTACGGCCTCTGGAAAATGAATCGTGCGTTTTGCAACCTATCTACTTATTTTCGAGTCGGCGATGTTTTGAACAATTAAGTTCATTAATGATATTACATCTTAATTGTGTATTCAGCAACACTGCTTGGTCCCTTGGAAGTCTGAGCTTCCGTAAAGCTAACCTAAGGTGACAGCTTCCATTCCGGTAACCAGCTTTCTAAACTCGCCGGAAGGCAGCAATACTATCTTGAATTTCCAAACACAACTGGAACGAACGATAAATGCAGAAAACACTAAATAAGGAGGCAAAATCACGGACGGAATGAATAACCGAAAAATCCAACCTGATTTTAACTAACCCGCTTTCGCTTGCTCAGTATTAATTCATGGCTTACGTGATATTCACGTGGTTTTATATTAGATTCTCTACGAAGTTTACAACATCTATGTATATGTGTAAAAAACAAAACAATAATGAATTCCGTTGTTTCCCAAAATGAACTGGGAGTTGCCGTGGCTCAGCGGCAGTGCCGGATCTACAAATTTTCCTATGTGTGGGCAAAGTTAAATTTTGACGCCCTTTTCACTGTTCTTTTGCCGTCGTTTCCATTGGTTTTTAGCCAAACAATACGACCTGCCGACGCGAGGTCCACAACATTGTCTCCCATCATGTCCTGCACTTTTGTAATCACCTCTGGAACCTGTCATGGCATCGCTGTTACTAACTCTAGTAAGGCAGTAGACCTGCCTATCTGACTTAAATCGCGGTTTTGAATTTTAGAGATGAAGGTACACTGAAAATCAAAGTACACTTAAAGTTCACATTATGGCACGAAACAAAGTTCACAATAAGTTCCAGTTTTACCTCATTTATAGTGCATAATATGTGAACTTCTGGTGTACTGATACACAATTTATACACAAAAAATTCCTTTCATATTGGCAAACGTACTAAAAATGATCTCAAAACGAAGTGGAAATAATGTGAACTACAGTAAAATGGATATTAATGTGTACAAAAAGTGCACCATGAGTCAGAAGCCATTAAAAGTACACATGGAGTAAATAAAAACTGATTTTTTTCAGTAGGTTCACATAAAGTTCACAGGCTTTCGCACAAAGTTTAATTTTGGATAAGTTTTTGTGTGCTTCTTGTGCCAGGGGATTTTCAGTGTAGGTTGTATGGAATAACATAAGAAAAATGTCTTAGCGCGCCGGTACTGAAATTTGAGCACGTTTAGATCAATTTCAATTTAATAGGTGATTTTATTTCCTTTTTTAGAAGCTTTAATTTTTTATTTTTTATTTTTAGTTGTTTGTCTCCCCCTAAAAGTGCCGCTCGGGGCGCTTGCCGTCTTAAAACCCCGTGAATGCCAGAATTGTATTTTTAACTTATGTTCTGCCTGACTTCTTTCCGCCTTCTTTCTCATGCTGAGCCATAGATACCTAAAAATACAAACAAAATTCAGTGTTCCAAATTATGACTAATACTCGAGAAGCAATATTCCAAGATGGTCGGAACTCTTGATATCTCGAAAACAAAACAGAATTCCGCAAATGATAAAGACAAGTTTTGTAGTTCCGGCGTCAGAAAAAGAAAAAAACATTAAGATTACAAATTTTGCCCGTAGAATTGTGTTATACCCTGTATTCGAGGGGGGATCGTAAAGTTTTAATTATCACACGGAAGTTATTGAGCTGTGTGTATGAAATTTTGCCACTGTATTTACTTGCCCTTATGTACATGACGGAGAAAAAATTAACTCCATATGTCCTTTCGTTTCTTTACACGCTGCACTAAATATCAGTAATCTACAAGAGGGAGAAGACGGACACTCGCCACGAGATAGACTTCCTGCATTTGAAGGTGAACAGTGCCCGGCAAGTTCATGCTGAAATTATGCCTGTTTATGGTAATAATTGCCCGTCATATGACACTGTTGTGAGGTGGAAAAGGAATTTCCTAACTGGCCACATCTTCGTCACAGACGAGCCAAGGACTGGAAGACCATCACGCACGACGATGCGGTCACAATGAAGGAAATGATGGATTTCTCCTGGAAGACCTACAAGCAAGCACTCTAATGATCGGCAAAGAAACTGGACTTTGTTATTGTAGTATGTGAAAAATTATCCATGACCAACTTATGTCTAGGGTGACTGCACGGTGGGACCACCAAAGGTGTTCATTTCCTTACGGACAATGCACCAGCTCATTCAAGTCGCGGTTGAGAAAGCAAGGTACTGCGGCTTTCTAGTTTCTCTATTCCCCCCGATATCACCACGCGGGGCCTTTTGTTCCCAGAGATGAAAAATGCATTCAGGGTTCAGCGATTTAACGACAAAAATGGCGTCATTCAAATAGTGAAACAATGATTTTCAACGCAATCTACTGACTTTTACAATGACCGCCTGCGGAAGGCCAAGAAAGGACACAAGGAGTTAATTTTTTCGCTGTCATGTACATAAGGACCAGTAAATACACTGGCAAAATTTCATACACACATGTCAAGAACTTCCGGGTGATAGTTAAAATTTTACGATGCCCCTCGTATATACAAACACACACACACACAAACATACTGTATATATGATAAGAAAAATAGAGAAGCGAGAGAGAATACTGTTTCTTCTTGCAATTAACTTGTAAATGTCATTAAGTAGCTACAATCAATCTTTGGAATTGCGTTGGATTATGACAGCCGTGAGATTGCACTACTGTTCCGTTCCATCTGTAGAAATACAAAATAAGAAATGTCCAGAGGCCGAAAGCTAGAATTTCAAGGATGAATCAGTGTGTTCTACTGTCAAGAGCGGAATGTTAATACCATGTGGCACGAACCTGTCATAACTTCTCACATCCAAGTAAGTTAGATTATAGAAGCGACTCGTGATTTCCGCTGGAGACTCTGCTTAGAGACTTTAAGTTACTTCATTAGAATTTCGAATGAAGGAAAAAAAAAGTCTACTAAACGAAAGAGGCAACGCTTGATTTTGCTGTTGATGTAAATTGTGTTTATTTAACATTAAATGACCATGAACAATCCAAAGGAACAATGATTGACGTTTCTATTGCCACCAGAACTAGTACTGAAATAATTTATACTAATATTGGGTTATACAAAGACTAATACAATTTATTTGGCGCAATAAAGTAATGGACGAATACTGGACTTAAACACAATCTTCAGCTATCATTTTATTCTATTGCTTACTCTGCCATCTGTCGACCAGTTTTTAAAAGCCGGTATTTGATTTGGATGAAAACAATCGGTCACCTGTTGCCGCATTTCGCAGTGTTTTCACCTCGAGATGATTCTCGCGACTGTCAGACCGAAATCTGTAGGCGCCATATATGGTGAATAAGGTGGATGAGGATATTTCTTTCATCCAAATTCCAGAAATTTTTTACATGTTATCCTTGCCGTGTGTGGGCGGGTGGATCATTTTTCGTTTCCCGTGACCATTCTTACCAAAAAAAAAACACACACACACAAAAAAAGACTGACTTGTGTAACTGGTCAATAGCACACTGCACCTTTTTCGCAATTGCTCTCTTAGCCAATTAAGATCGTGAAGATGATGATGAACAGTTGAATGAGTCAAATTGAGTACTGTGACCAATTCGTGTACAGTTTGACGTGAATTCTCCTTAACAATAGCTCAAGAACAACTCGACCGGTCGCCATTGTCTTGGCATATCCGCGAGGCTTGTATTATAAAGTACGTATTCTTCAGACACTGTCTTATCAATCAATTGTAACTGACATGCAACTTGCTGCAGACTGCTCTTGCTCCATGCACGGTCATATTAAAATCGGCAGTACTTATGGGATGATCCAATACTTCTGTTGATGTTTAGACTGTTTAGTCAAAGGCAGGGTTTCTCAACGTGGGGGTCGCGAGTTGTGTGCAAGGGGGTAGCGAGGGATGTGTTTGTGTGTGTGTAATAAATAGGCTCCTGAAGACTTCAACACACAGCTTGTGAAACGAAACCGGTTATTAGAAACAAAAAAAAAAATAATATTTTGCGCGATCGCCGCGCCGGTCAGAAGACATAATAGAAGGGGATATCGGCATGAAAAGGTTGAGAAACGCTGGTCTAAGGGCAAGAGGGGTTTGTTGCTTTCCCCTCCCCCTTTTAATTTATGCGAAATTTTTATTTTCAAAACCTTTTAAAGAAAAAACCTTATTCAGGTTTATTTAGATAAATTGTAAATATAGTGTTCATAACATCGAACAAAAATCTTATGATAGTCAGTACGAGGGTGTAAAACATTGCGTAAAAATGAACAAACATTGTAGATTTCGCGTCACTTTTCAGCCGAGTGTGCAAGCATATCCTTAACTTCCGGGAATCACAGTGTTCTCGTCTGAAAAAGTATCAGAAAGTTGTGCCAATTAAGATGTCCTTTGCATATTTAAACTATTTTATTTTGAGTTACAGGAAATGTTAAAACAGCTTCGCTGAAAAGGAAAGTGTTACAGAAGTACTCGTCGTCTTCTTTAAGAAAAGCTCAAAACACAATTTGGACGAAAAATTAACCAGAAACCTTGTGATAACACTTCACTGAGAATAACCATCCCCTCAAATATGTCACTAGAATGTTTATTTGTAATTGGTTATTTTACGAACAACGAAGTAACTGGACACAGACGTCTTCTATGACAATCCTACGTCATCATCAGATGACTATGAGTGTGCAAATGAAACTTATCTCTACCTACATTAACTTACCCTGTAAAAAAAAAAAATAACAATACTTATTTTATTCTGAAGTTCTGTTAATCTGGTCGTCAACAAATGTAACAAATATGTAGGGGAAATGTGGGGGGAATGTATTAAGGTTTTTCTAAAAGTGGGTTTTTTAAAATTCCTTATTCCTCCAGATTACTGTTTCAAATATCCTTATAAAATTTTGATTTACTTATTTTCATATGAAATTTCTTCAATATATAACGAGAAAAATGAGAAATTGTCAACTCTTTATAACTCAATTTGTTGAAGCAATATGAAAGTTAACTCAAGTTTAATCCTTTCTATCACGAAAGATTATTTAAAACTTCTTTCCTAAATTAAACCCGCTTGTTCATACACTGTAACTTGCATATAAATTGTACAATACAAGTTCAAATGGTAAAAATTTACTGCAGAAGTGATCAAGGGCTGTCTAATGTATGTTGTGTAATATGTATTTTTAGAAAGAAAATAAAGTTGATTTCTTTAAGGGTCTAGATAAGTTCGAAAATGATGTTTTTGAATATTTATGAACCATCTCGCGTCAATTAGTTTCGATCTTTTAATATTTAATGTGATTTCTCTGTACAGAATATCAAAAAACGTTAGTGCACACTAATGTTTGACTTGGAATACAGTTTCTATGAATTTATCCTGACGCATCACGTGGAAGTGCTCTAAACCTAATAAATCTCATTTCTACTTCCACGCATGCGCATATACGTAGTTCGTGAAAGGTCATTTTTACCAAGCATTAGGCTGATATCTTCGAAAATTGTATAATCCTTTAGGGAATGTGGTCTGCTCGGTCACCAGATCTGTCACAATCTAACTTTTCCTTTGGGGAGTACTCTAGGGGAAAGGAGTACGCAATTTATTCTCAAATACTTGAGGAACTATTGGTTTCTATAACGATCAATATATAAAATCACACCGTATACCTTACGGAAGTTTCTCGCTAGCACGCAAATTAATTTTCTTTAGTTTCAATACATAGTAACTGTATCAAACAAACCTTAGGTTATCATTAAAATCAGAGTCGACTGAACCTCCCATTGTCTAGTGTGAAAAAATTGTAAGCTTTGAATCTGTAGTGAAGCAGTGTTTCAGGATGTAATTTCACATAATCAGAGAGAAGCTTTCCAGGATTTCACTCAGTCTTGTCGCATGAATGGCTCTGTGGTACCTTTAATACATGTCCTACCAGCTTAACTTATTATTTTCATTTTTCACAACAGCACTTCTCGCCACGGACGTATTTATGGTGTCTGGAGCATTAAAAATTCATATTTTTTTGTTTGTAAAATCAATATTATTTTGCTTATTTTACAAAGTAAAATGAACATTTTCTGTTAATATGGGCAGCTAATTTTTTTTAAAAAATGTTACCTCTCCATTGGTCGTAGATTCTCATAGCAAAATTTCAGGGTCGGATTTGATATAATTTCATTGGTGGTCTCGTTCTTAGATATGAAATTTAACAAAAATCATAAGGTTTTTCAAAATGGAGCAGTTATGAGAAGTTTGCAATCCTTGTATCTACCCCTGAATAGTAGACAACACCTCGAACACCAGAAGATGGTGGATTGCAGAGATGCCAGGCGTTTATGGTGAAATCTTATTACTAAAAAAAGACATTTTAAATTTGAATTTTATTTATGGCCTTTAGGCATCTAAGTATCAGGCCAGGATAGGGGAGCGGAAAGAATTCGGGAAGGTGTCGGCCAGGGTCTATATTGGTAGTGCCATCCCAGCATTTGCCTGATGTGGATGAGGAAAAACCCCGGGAAAACCACACTCATGATGGTCGTCCGCCGAGATCACACCCACGATCTCCCGAATGCTACGCCAACGCTCTATCACTGAGCTACGGCGGCTTGGTAAAAGCATTATGAGTTTTGAACACTTTGGATTTTGACATTTGATACGTTTATAATTTTAAAACGAACTTTCAATATCACGAAAATTGAACATAGATATTAAACTGACAGTGTGCGTTCGAGGTTCTCTGTGACAAAAACCACATAGTCGATAATTTACACACAAACATATATACTGTATATATATATATATATAAATCAATAGGCGTTTTCACATAGATTCAGAACGGTTTAACCGATTGCAATCAAATTTTTACAGATAATACAGGCTTGTTATTTTACAATTTTAGTTCTAGTATTTGATTGTGCATTGATTTTCGTAAACCTAAACGTTACCCTTTCAAGTATGCATCATCGCATTCATTAGTTGCAAACATGATTGCACAACGAAGCTGGCAGGGAGATATTAAGTAGCTTAGTAGGAAAACGCTATATCGGAGACGGCTAAATAACTCTTGTGAATATATACGATAAACTAAATGGTATATAAACATGTTTCTCCCCCCCCCCCAAAAAAAAATCATAAACAAATAGTAAAACAAAAGAATTGAAGATTGGAAATAAGATCTAAGTACCACAAATCCGAAAATCGTATTTTCAATGTTACAATATTAGAATTGTCAAGTCTGACAACCTGCAAAAATCTAGAAATTCCTAGGACATTGCAAATAATACAAAATTATGACGAAAGATGTCGCTATGTGTGTTCAAGACTTTCCGTTTTTCCTCTTTCCCGTAAAATTTCGTTTTTTGGTACTTACATGATTTCGCATTTTCAGTTGTAAGTTAATATATACAGAAGGGCCATAGTTCACAGCATTAACTTCACTTTTGGAAGATGATGGGTGCGGTGCCTGAGGCCAAGCATCATGAAGCAGGTAGTTGCAGGATATTTTTTTTTGTCACACCATGCACATGCTGGGATGACAACTTCGACTTGAGCTCTGGGTGAAGCCTCTGCATATTTTTCCTCTATCATATCCTGGCTTGCATGAAGGTCATAAATTAATTTAATTCAATTCAATTCATTTCCTTCTATCCTTTGAATTAAATTGATATTTTTTATTATTTTTAAGACTCTACGTCTCAAGTCGGAATAAAATAAGGGAAAGGATGTTGAAAGGTTCTATTCTATGCGTACCATTCCGGCATTTGTCTGATGTGACTGAGACCCTATAAAAACCTCAATGAGGATAGGCGGCCGGAATCGCTCGCACGACCTTGCTAAGCTAATCATTCTATCAACTCAGAAGCCATGCCTTTCTTTCTTTCTTACTTTCAAACTGAATTCTATTAGGGCGAATGCAAAAATGAAATTTCATCTAAAGACCAAAGTTAGTTCAGTTACTTTATTGGTCTAATAATGTTCTTTGAAGTTCGACAAACAAACAAATACATCATGCATTTGTCTAAGAATACGCCCAGTAAGTTAAATGTTCATTTATCTGTCAGAAAACTTCTATGACGTGAAGTCAGATATATTATTTGAAGGATGACGTTTCTCGCCGAACATTCTTCCGGGACAGGCAAGTAGGAAGACAATTTGAATTCTGTATAACGCATTTTGGTAACTTTGGCTCAGGTCGTAGAAAGGGAGTGACCAGCGTTCTTGTCCAGGTGTCATACTAGGGGAGCACTGAGAAAACTCAGTTAGTATAGCCGGCATTTATCTCGAATCTGCTTGCCTTACCAGTGCCGATGTGAAATTCGTTAGGGTAAGTCTACCCCAGTGCCACGCGCGGCGTATGTTCCTAGTCTGAATGCAATGTATTCTGACTATTTTGTAATGATTTTCAGAGTTCTATGAGGCGACTGCCTGGTTAGTACATGGAATAAGACTCTATAAATATACTATTATTTCAATTTGTGATGCATTTAGACTTTAGGTAGGTTGTACAGCTCAACAATGCCCATAAATTAAATAAATACAGGAACTATGTATGAAGGGTTTAGAAACCAAGGGGTACAAGTGGCATCGACGAATAAAGAAAAGTTGTGGAGGTAATCTTTTACAACCAGAGATATATGTGACACAAACACAAAGCTTTTTGTACAAAATATGACAATTTTATGGTGCATATATTTCGGGTTAGTTATAAAAGATTGCCTCGAAACCTTCTTTTTTTAATTCGTCAATGTCACTTGAATCCCTTTGCTTCTGGAGGGGACATATAAAATATAAGTTAATTTTAAATCTTAGTAGTAAAATGTTGGATAGGTACTTATAAATATTTGAATTCAGTGCTATACATTTGAATATAAATTTATTTCTAGCCTTTAGGCACCTTTAGCTCGGGCCGGGATGGGGTACATTAACGATGTGGGAAGTAAGTGGACCAAGGCCTTGTTTCAAGTTACCATCCTAGCATTTGTCGGGTAAGCGCGCACTTCGTTTCTAGGATCTTGTGGTTGCTAAGCCAACGCTGAAGTCAATTTAATGCTAAATAATGCCACAAGCTTTGCTATAAAAAAAAAAAAAAATCAGCATGTCAATCTCAGACTAAAGATTTGAGTTTTTGAAAATAAATGTTCTAGTTTCATACGTTTCTGTTTTAAAATACCAAAATTGCTGAAAAGTTGATTTTGGGTCCAAGTTTTAAATATTAGGAATTGACTCGTGGGCGGGCAAAAGGAAATAAGCCATATTTTTTTTGTTTTGGATTTTCTGTTTCTTTTTGGGTCTTCAACGAAAGAAAATAATGTTCTTTCATCAGTTGAAGTGGCGTAAGTTTATCAAGAAAATAAGTTATCTAAATTGAAGTTATACTTAAGCCTTAAATATAGTTCTTTACGGCAAACATAAATTTTATCTCGGTCTCCCGAAAAAAATATGATTTTTGACGTATGCCCTTTTGCCAACCCACGATCATTTTTCATACTTTGAGCTTTATTTCCTCACAGCGGACACCACGACATGTACTGAAAAAAAAGGTTATTATTGTTAGAATGCGCTGCCGTTTAGATATAAGCTGCTAACAAAATTTTTACAGGACCACATCGTTGTTTACAGGACCAGTTTACTTTTTGAATGTGTCATAGCAGACCTGACAAGATACAATGTAGTAAAAGAAAACAAGAAAAACTTCAAATTTTGATAGCAATATATCATTGCACCCTCTATCGCTTTTAATATCGTATGATTTAGATTAGCTTTGTGCATCCAGAGCGCTTTGTGTACAGTTCATATACACAGTCAATAGATGTCACTACATTTGCTTTAAAATTTGTTATAGAAAATCTCAAAACTTGCCACAATGTTTCACTGTATTTTTAAAAACGAAAAACGACAAATACGAAATAATCCAGGAAAATAATTTTTGGAAACTGAAGTTCTTTAAAATCATTGTGATATATGGACATTTATTTACTAACTTAAATTCTCAGCATGTTGTTAAATACTTGTTGCTAACCATCCATTTTGTCAAAATTGAAAAGAGTTTTAAAAAAAAGAGCATTTTTTAAAAATAAAAATAGAAAAAACAAACACAATAATAGTAACAATAGATTCGAACACTTACCTACGCAGTATTAATCCACTCTGAGTCTTGCGTATGAATAGAATTGCGCTTCATCGACGAATTATTTCTCTCACGGGACGTTCGAGAATGTTATGACAGGTCAATTTTCGGAAAAGAAAATAAGGAAAAAAAAACAAAGTCACGGAGGTAAATAGTTCAAAAGATCTTCAACTTCCCCCTCTGATTAATTACTTCCAGGCAATTAGATACGTTAATGAATTTTCCGTTATCGATTACGAACCTGAACAAAAGAAACACTTTTCGCAACACCACCACTCGAAAGCAGGAAAGACAATAAAGTGGGATAGGATTTTCATCCAAGATCACTTCCCGATTCTGCGTTCCGTCTCTTGCAAACGCGACGCGAGAACTCTTCTCTCCATAAGCATCCAGGCTATGGAGAACTGGAAGTCCTCTACTACTAATACGGTGGGGGGAGGGCGTGACTGTGACTGTGTTACGGGATACAGGAGTTTCTCTGTGAAGTAGGTAGCGGGAGTCAGTTGTTAAGTGTCTCTCCCTGTATGTGTGTGTGTTTGCTGTAAATGTGTCTGCAAAAGAGAGAGAAGGCGGGAGATGTTTGTCAGTGTGATATTATGGCAATGCGCTCGCGCGTCACTTCTGACTGAACGAAAATTACGTAGGAAGATTTTTCATTCAGTGTGTAACAGTCTCTCGGATGCGTATTCTGGAAGAAGAAAAGATTTGTTTGGCGAGAGACGGCCAGTAGCTTTAAGTTTTGACATCCTTGTGATGATAGTATTTTTTATTTTTAATGTTGTGTCGCTCTCCGCGTACTAGTTTCATGCGAAACAGCGTTGACGTCCTGTCGGACACAGACGTTAAATGGTGTTGAGTTTGCCAACTTCCAGTGTGGAAACCATCACGTTTAAAAAAAAAAGATGTGATTACCACCGATCAATAAAAAATACGTTTCATCGTTACTTCACATGTGTACGGTCAGGCGGGTTGCCAGCCACAAACTGGATGGTGCGGGAGGAGGAGGGGAAAAATTTAGGAGGACAAGGGTCACCATATATGATTTTGTCTCTTATTTACACACACGAAGGTATATTTGAATGAAGAACTCCATGGTTACTGACAAGCCTTGGTCTAACGGTGAAAGCAGCGTACTACGGAAATTTTCCTCAGTCCTTCCAGGCGAATATCGAAATATCTATTAGGAATATTAATTTCCGTCCATAATGTCGCAAGCGCTCCGGGCAAAGTTATCCACTATACATAAAAAAAAAATGTTAGGTAGGAGGTGGCTTAGAACTCACATTTCTGACAATTTTAAAGCCTATCCATATTTTGAATGAGCGATCTAATTCTGTAGTATTGGCTTCACATTACGAAGGTCTTTGGTTGGAGTCCAGAGATCAACCAACGTAACTGAGGAAGTAGACATTCTTCCCACATCCTCTCCTCTATTATATCCCGAGTCAAGCCGAAGATATAACTAAAGATCACAAATTCAACTTGAATCTTATTTACGGCTTTAGGCAACTGAAGACCTGAATTGCAAAACATCCCAAGTCCACTTTCTTCATATTTGCAAGTTTTTTTTTCTATTCGTCGGTATTTATGTTTCAAGGGCTACCAACTTGCATAAATATTACATCCTAATCAAAACTCAAAACCTTTTACTAATAGAAAATAATTTAAGCTGAATACGATAATATGCCAAGACCTTGGCCTTCTTTTTTTTCCTCCTGAAAAAATTCTCCGGTAGACTTGGGATGTTTTGCATTGAAATCTCGACCACCACTGGTCGAGAAGATATCGTCACCATGGTAACCATAATTCATCATAATCCGCCACTTAGTACATTTGTCAGTTGCTTGTTTAAAGCTTCATACCAACCTCAGAATGAGAAGAATAATGGCTTAAAGTAGGCCTACCGCTAACTATTGACAATTGAAAGTAATTGAGTTTGCAATTCTGAAATAGCTAATATCCAATGACAATGCCTTAAATAGTGGCACGTTTCGCTAATGAGTGCCTGATCATGCATTAATATGGCAATCTTAGCGTCTTGTAACCAAGGGGTCCCGGGTTCGATTCCCGGTGAGAACACAAGCTGTTCGGAGCCCACCTTAAACTGTAGGTTTACTTAGGACGTCATCTTCAGCCGAAACTTTGTATTCTTGGGTTATTTTTAGTAATGACATAGGCCCACCTCGATTCTGTAAACTGTTAAGTCCCTAAAATCGACAAACATCCATTCCTGAGTGGAGAGTGGCGACGCCGATCTAACGCCTCAAGCAAAATGACATCCGCGGCCTGCTGCTGAAGTCTATGGATAAACATTAGAAATTCTCACAGCAATCACCTTGAAGCAAAGGTTTCTGGACATACAAAACTTTAGTAAACTTTATTTTGTAATGGGTCATTCTAGTAACTTTTGTCTTCGGCCCCTCATAATTATCATGTGAAATCTAGTTAAAACCCACAAACATCCATAACCTCGCAGAATTCTAACCCGCGACGTTGGAGTAACATTTCTTATGAAGGCAAATATCAGGAGAGGCCGAGTTACATACTTCCTAAGATTTGTGATTTGTTTTTTCGGCTGAAGAAGTTAGTGCATTCACGATATGCAAAGTCAATACAACATTGATGTGCGTGATTACTCACTATACTTACGATTGTACGAGCGGCCACCACGGGAACCTGAGCTAAACCTCTTATTATCTATCATACTTTTTTACTCTGGTTTTTCCAATTTGCTCTTTTCAAGCAGACTAACTGTTGTTACCTTGACTATCATTAGGTTTAACCCCGATGATATCAACCGAGGAACGGCTAATATGGAATGCATTACATTTCTTTTACCCGTTGAAAGAATTTTAGTGTCCGTCACTCCGATCATTGAAGCCTTTCGGTAGGGTTGGAAAATACATCATAAAATATTTTGCAAACACTTTCTATTGGATTGCCTCACTTCCATGTAAATTAATATTGCTCGTGCAGGTTACAATCTTTGTTCACAAGCGTAGGTTGCGGTGGTACCCCCGATATACGTTCCTGAAGTGTACAATATGCAGCTATAGTTGTCCAAGAAAGATGTAAAGAAGAAAAAGTTGGTTGCAAACAAGTATAGAACACGGGCTAAGTTGACGATAGTCTATTGTTTTAGCAACAAATAAATGGACAATATATCTGTTACTTTAACATTGATATATATTGTTATATATTAATCTACTGAAGACATTCCATATAAAGATAGGGTTATCAGTAGTTTATCAATAAGAAATGTGTCCAAGACATATTTAGAAAGCAATATTGTAACAGTAAGTGCAAAAAATGGTGTTCAATACTTCCCCCCACCTCCTTCTGAAAGACACGATAACTCGTAAGGTTTCGTACACACTTATAAGTGTTAAACACAAAATTAAAACATAAATACACATAAAATGATGTAAAAATTTAGAAAATAAGAAAGTATTTAATTAACTAAAATATAAAGAAATTTATAAAAAATAGAAAATAAAAAAAAATATATGTGTTTTATTTGCTTATACTTTGTATACATTTCAAGAGATATCTGAGTTAAAACTAAAGATTTGGTTTTGATGAAAAGTCTCTATACAGAGTCTTACAGAAGACAGCCGTTTTCAGCAAGTTTGATTTGGTCAGAGATTTGCCGTAAGAGAGTTTACTTTAACGAAACGTTTGGTAACCTTGGGATTTGTAAATGCAAGGTGAGGTCCTGATCCAAGGTACCGCAGCTTCTGGGAAGGTGACTTTAGTAAATACAGGCCGGTTTCGAAGGTGGAGAGCGTTTCTTCCTTCTGTTGGAGTCTGGATCGATGGACGTCAGGAGATGGTTTGTTTATGAAGCTCAACAACCAGAAGACAGAGTACTTCGTAGTTACCAGACGCAGATACCAGGTTTAAGGTCTTGTTAGTTTTATATCATTGATCATAAAGTTCCACGTTTTATGCTCTAAAAATATCGTGAAGTCAAAATTTCAAGGTTCTACGAGACTAATTCAGGGCAAAGCTTAGTTGTCCCGGTTAATTAAAAAGTGACCTAATGATCTTTATTTGGGCAAAGAAGTGCTCTTGTCCTGAGCTCTCGATTCGCTGATGCCTTGTTGATGACGTAAAAACGTGGCTCTAAACTTTGCCGGAACTTACTGATGATCGCCACTGCTTGGGATCAAAGTAAGGGAAATTGGTCTTATTTTATCCTCGAACGGTTGACTTACTTAGCTTTACTACTGATATGTTACTTCGAAAAGTCAGAGAAAGAGAATCCCTCGGACAGTAGAGTTTACTTTGCCTTGGTATTTATTATTAGTTTCTGTAAATTCGGAAAAGTGAGGACGGAGCTTAATCATTCTCTAATTGGTTGCCTCAAAGTTTTGAAGAAGAGAAATGCCAGTATCTTCTTATAAGTTCTTTTCATTGGTTGAGTCGTACCATCGACTAAATAATAATATAGACAGACTTATACCGCTTAGTTACTTCGTCTGCGTTAAAAAATAATGTTTATTTTTGCTTAAAAGCATATGATTTTCAAGCCTGCCGTTTGCTGGGTCTCGTGGCTACTAGTGGAAAGAAGCAGCGACTGAGTGTCGCCAGAGTTATCTAGCGGCAGACTTCAAAATTATGTGCTCCTTAGCGCAGACGAAAATAGATAGGCGGGATTAGTCTATATTACTATTTAGTCTATGCTCGTACCTAAGGAGAGAAGGAGTATTTGGAAGGAAAGGAAGATGTGAAAATTTAACGTGTTAGTGTATGTGCGTGTGCATGTAAATTAACCTTATTATCTTTGTCCTTTACTTTATAGGATATGGACACTATGATAAGATACACAAAATACAATACAATTAGAAATATCAGCTCTTACCACTTCGAATTTGTTACTTCCTCTAAGGCAGTGTTTTTCAACCTTTTCCTACTCACGAACCGGGAAAATGCCACTAAATTAGAGGTTTATTTGACGTTCAAAAGATGCCAGCATATTTTTAGATTCTAGTTGTTTTGCAAAGGAAATGTAAACTTTAATCTCAATTTTGGACTTTCGAAATCTACAAAACGAGTGTTAAATCATTTAATATATTGATTGCCCGAGGACCGGTACAACAGTTGGTCAGACCAGCGGTGGTTGAATAGGAAACTAAAACCTGCTGTAGAAGAAAGAAAAATATAACTATTCTTGGAAAAGCAGAAACTGTTCTCCAGAACTTGAAAAATAACACAAAAGATTTGAGACGAAAAATACAACGGTCTCTATTCAACGTTAAATTCTATACAGAACAAATCTGACACAAATGTTGTATATGTTTTAAAAAATGTAATCCCGAAATGTTTCTTTAAAGAAGGGAACTGTAAATAGAAATGTCTATAACTTTAACGCATCTTACTTCAAAACCTGCTTTCCACTTTCCGTCAGAAATGTTGGTAGATATTCACATACACATCACAACTATTGTTTCCTTTTCCTTCAGAGATGGTTTCATATACGAGGTGTACAGCTTAGCTATGTCAGAAAATATTAATAGAAAAAAAAGTAAAATAAAACCGCGAAAGTAATATAGAGTAGCAGAGAAAAAGTGAGAGCTAACTTATCTTATTTAAAATTCTTTTCTGTAAATAGATATATATTTATGAAGGAGTAGCATCTTGTCTTTTATGAAACATCTAGAATGTTTCTTTCACAAAAAAAGTAAAAGGAAGAAAATTGAAACGAAAGAAGGAATGACTTTTTTTAAGAAGACGAATAAGAAGAAGCTCTTAAGAATGGCTTTACGGCCGTTCCCGAGAGCGGATGGTAGATGGCGCTTGCAGATTTCTTTGTGGTTGATTGTTCTATCTATGTGTTCATAGTCGTGGTTTCTGAGTAGAACATTAAAAAAAGATTCGTACGCAAAAATTAAATTTGAAAATAATTAAGATTTGGAATTTAGGAGGAGCGAAAATGAACACCTGATGAATTTGTCAAAAGATTCGCGAAAAATAAAAAGGTGAAATATTACATTACCAATTCAATATTTAAATAATTACTAATTTTTAATTTTTCTTTCCCATCTTTTTCACTTCCGGAAGCTATAAAAATGGGAGACTTGCAGGTACAATTTTTTTCTTTGTAATACTTTTATACAAAACCGAGTTCAATACCTTCCGGTTAACAGATGAATACTAATCCATGTTCCTCCACTTGAAACGAGAGGGAAAAATATTAATAGTTCCAAACATGGAAAATATATTGTTTAAACTGCGGGAAAATATTCCTTAGCTGCAAAGTTTTCAGAATATTGTTTAAACTTTGGGTGGAGGGGGGATCTATAACAGTAAGTTTTCGGATGATCGATAAAGGAGCAATTTATTGTATACAATAATCAGTACAAAAACCCTTTCGGGGTAAAGGGAAGAGTGACGCAAGAATTCTCCTCACAAAGAAGTGATATCCATTTTGCGAGTGAGTTTCTTTTATGTCACTGTGGCGGAAGCGTTTCCTTTGTAACAAAATTAAGAAATTTAGTATCCTCCCTTCCGCCATAGTGACACAAGAAAAATAACTCGCAAAATGAATATAACTTCTTGCGTCACTCTTCCTTTTACCCAGAAGGGTTTTTATACTAATATCACGTATTTTGTAAGGCTGTCTGTTAAAAATGTGCATAGTCTTCATACAAAAGGTAGATTTTGGACCATGGTAGGCTCCGTATCTTGAATACGGTAACTCCTATAAAAACAATAAGCTTCGATTATCCGGCCCGCAATTGACCCCTAAAACCCCACGATACCACCCATTTGAGGCTAAAACAAAAAGACAGACAGAATGACAGACACATTTTTCTATCATTTGTGAAAATTATTTGATTCGGCTTAAAAAGTCGTAACTTTTGAACTCCTTCACCGATTTTGATGTGCCATACACCGTTTGAAAGGTATTGTACCGTAGATTAAGATTCGACAGCGTAAATGGTCTGGGGTCAGTGCTATCATCAGAAATGGGAATTTTTTCTTTTTTCGCATCGCCCTAAGGGGTCCCTAGGATGTCCTAACAACATTTTTTTTCTGTGTCTTAGTATGGCAATGAACTTTCAAATACAAAGTTCAAGCATCAAAGCCGGGCTTATAGTTCACTAGATCCGAAACTAGCTGTATCCATAGAGTGCCGCTAACAGACTCATTTGTCAGCGTCACTCGAAGAACTACAGTTCTTCATGATTATAAGTTTTCAGAACATAAAAATGAAAACAGTTTATTTATTGGTTAAACTTTATTGCAAAATACTGCGTAACAGCCAATCTTTGGTACATATAAAGGAAAATCATTTTTGTTTAAACTATAGAGTGAAAATACTATAACAGTCAGTTTATGTAACATTGAAAATGAGACAATAGTAAACTATGGGGAAATTTATTTATAACAGCAAGTTTTCGGAACATCGAAAATGAAACAATATATTGTTTAAGCTATGGATAATGGTAATAAATTTTGCCTTAAAACTTGTAGGTGTAAATTATGAGCACTTATTTGTGACATAAAATTACAAGAATAGTTTTCTAATGGTTCATATGTCAAATGTTCATATTTTCATTCAGTAGATTCTCATCCAATCCATTGAATTTTACTTGGAAGAAGTAGTTCAGAGTTACAATTAGAAACCAAGTAACGTTATTATTCTCCGTAATTTTCTAAAGGGAAGCAAACTTGTACAGCAGCGTCTTTTTCTGACTGGTGACCCTCACTGGGTATAGAAATTACTTACATAAAAGTTCTTAAACACTGTTTATCTGCATATCAAAATGCCTCTACTGTTTTAATAATATAGAAAACACATTTGTCGTTTTCCTATCCAGCAGAGATGTTCCTGAACCATGTATTTAAAAGTTTCTTTTTCAAGTGGATTTGTTTACTGACTGGTCATAGTTCAGTTAGCAGGGCATAGGCTTCGCATTGGGAAGATTCTGTGTTCACGACCACTACCGCCCTTGCAGGCTGAGATTTTGCCTTATTTCCCTCCTGTGATGTTATCTTGAATAAGATCAGCTACGATTCGCTTCCTAATCGTGACTCAAAAAATTGTTGGTGTTAACTGGCACCCTAAAATGAGTAATAGAACACCTCTACACCAATTTATTGTTGGGTAACACCAATTCCAGTGTTGGTTAACACCATCCAGGTTGTCCAACACCGTTTCTGGTGTTGGCAAACACCTCTATCGGTATTTAGAAACACCATTAGGAGTGTTAATCAACATCATTGAAGTTATTCTCTAACACTTCTAGCCGTGTACTTTAACACGGATAAAGGGGTTTCTGATTACCGGTAGCGGTGTTTGTCAACACTAGAAACGGTGTTGGACACCCCCAGATGATGTTAACCAACAATGGAATTGGTGTAGAGGTGATCGATTACTCCTTTTGGGGTGGCAATTAACACCATTTTTTTGAGTGTATGTAAAACAACCTCTGAGTGGTATTGGGATATATACATAGGGTGTTGCAAAATAACACTGACAAAACCACCTCACAAGATTCGTGACATCAAAATAAGAAACAAAGGTACGGGGCACAAATGTTTCGTTTCGGTTCCGAAAGTATGGGAAAATGACAGCTAGAGCTTCATATCCCCAATACAAATAACAGTAGAACTGAGGCGGCGTGGTAGCCTCAAAGACTTTATACCTGGTCTATCCAAAAAATACATAGTATTCCAAAATTGTGCAATAAATTCTCCAAAGGAGATATTCTCTGGAGTAAATGTGGGTCGAAGTAAGCACGAATAAGACGACCTTCCGTATAAGTACAGATGGCAAACGTAATCACTGGCATCTGCGCGGTCCATGGCCGTCTCTTTAACCGATAAAAAGCACAGAAAACGTTCGTTGTAATTTGTGTAATTTACTTCTGTTTGCTATGAAGTCCCCGTGGCTCAATGGGTAACGTGTCTGACTATGAATCAGACGGCCCGGGTTCAAATTCCGGACATGTTCACTTTTCTCGCAGTGTTCCTATGCCTGGCGCTTTGAGGTCCACTCAGCCTCCTATCAAATAGAGTACCAGAGTGTCCTTGGCATTCTTTGGCACCTTGGGAAGGTAAAGGCATTCGAGCGTGTGACTGACCACCCCACTTCACTTCGTACCGTAGTTCATGAAGATGTGCTACCTCCACATCCCCCATGCGCCGTTCACGGTACGTGCGTATAGCACAGAGGATAGCTTTACTTTTTTTTACCCTGACAAATGGAATTAAAGTTTAATTTGTCCTATTCCAAAATCCGGAAATGCGAAAGACGTCGAAAACTTCGGAACAATAGCTATTTTATCATCGTTTGCAAAAGTATATGAATGTGTTATATATAGGCGAATACTGAATCATGTAAACTACATTCTTTCACCAAATCAGCACGGCTTTTTGAAAAATAGGTCAACCTCAACAAACTTAGCAATTGCAACAGAGTTAGATAAAGGAGGCCAAGTAGACGTCGTATACACTGATTTCAGTAAAGCATTTGATTTGGTTGATCATGATGTTTTGCTAAGCAAACTTAAGTTTCTCAATTTTTCTACGGAAACGTTAAAATTATTAACTTCGTATTTACGTAAACGTAAGCAGGCAGTAATTTTTAAAGGTTATATTTCAGAATATTTTGAGACACTGTCCGGAGTACCACAAGGTTCAAACCTCGGCCCTTTATTATTTCTTTTAGTTATTAATGATATATCTGAGTGTATCGAGAACTCCCATATTCTCTTATTCGCGGATGACCTGAAATTATACGCTAGAATTGAATCAATTGAGGGCAGTGCCAAACTACAAAAGGACTTAGATAATGTCAAAGAGTGGTGCGACAGGAATAAATTTGTAATTAATATAAAAAAGTGCAATTCCATATCTTTTACAAGGAAAGAAAAGTATGTTGAGTACAACTACTCGATTGATGGAGTAAATCTATCGAAACCTGAAACTGTTAAAGATCTTGGAGTTGTTTTCGATCCAAAATTAAACTTCGGGCGTCACATTGAAATGATCACTAACAATGCGTATAGGAATCTTGGGTATATTTATCGTTTTAGCAAGGATCTCCATCTTGACTCAACACTTCTAAAATTGTATTACTCTTACGTGAGATCACAGCTAGAATACTCCTGTATTATATGGACTCCGAACACTCAGAAATATGTTAAAGCAATAGAGAAAATCCAGTGTAAATTTTTGATATTACTAATGTGTAGAAAAACCACATTATATCCTGCATACATATCATACAGGGAATTAGTGAGCAATTTTAATATACAAACTTTGCAACGAAGAAGGCATTTAAATGATTTAATATTTCTGTACAAATTAATACACAATCAAATTGATTGTATTGATTTAATTCCGAAAATTTACATTCAAGTCCCGAACACTAAAACTAGATTGGGTAATGATGGGACATTCTATTGCAAAAAGCAAAGGACTGAAATTCTATATAAATCCCCAATTTGGAGAATGAGTGCTTTCTACAACAAAATTGAACCTAAAGTTAATGTAGATATATTTGGAATGACTTACAAAGAATTTAAAAGAACTGCAGGTGAAGTAATATGATTGTTTCTTGTATCTTGTAATTACTATCATGTACACGCAAGCACTGTAATTAGGCATATTGCCTGTTGTCTCATGTTTTGAATAAATAAATAAACTTATGTTTGCTAAGCAACCACACATCTAATTTAAAATATCATCCTGCAAAATAAAATCTGTTTCAGATATCGACTTGCCGCAAACGAACTATTATTACTTGCTGGAAGATAGTCATATTCAGGTTTATTTGGACCTAACTTTACTTCAGAGATTTTCTGAGAATCCCTTACTTGCTTTGGGGAATCCCGGCAGCCATTGCTCAGTTTTGGAGCATGGGTCATTCTCCTTTTTGGATAACAACTTCTTTAAATTGTAAAGATGTTAGTTTGTAGGAATCTTGGAGGCATTTTGGGTACATTTTGAAGGTACTCAGAGATCAATACTGCATTATTTATTTATTCCATTCACAAAACATTGAGTAATTTCCATGTAGTTGATGTCTATGGAGTTGACTTTTTTTCTTTTTTTTTTACGTTTTCGTTGCTATGTTTCTTAAAGTGAGAATATAATTCTACAATGAAGTGTTCAGTGTTTGGCTTCTAATGATTATAGGAAACCGAAATTAAAATAAAATTATAGGATTACGAGTTCCATGGAGTTGATAATTAATAAGTGAGACACACCTGATTTTAACTTTCTATTCCACAATAAGTCGACTGTAGAAGCATCTTCCTTCGAGTTCCACTGAAACGAAACTAAGCTGGATGCGCCTTGTCTAACGCATGCTAAAATGTTGTTCAGTGTTGCCGGCTTCATACTTTTATTACAACTTTTTTTGTTAGTCCGTGAAGGTGATGAAAAAACGGGTTTCATATGTTTCAGTAAATGCGATTCTCATACTAATAGATTTATTTTCGATTTAATTACGATTCGTATTTCTAACTAAATTATTCTGAAGAATAATTGTTGAAAATTAACTAGAAAACTAAAAACAGATACTGGCAACATGTCTCGAAAATGAAGGTGAGTTGCATTCCATGGAGTTGATATTAAGTATATTTGAGACTAAATAACATAAATTAAAGTATGAAGGTGGATAGAAACTGGCCCAACAATAAGAAGTGTTTTAAGAAATAAATAATAGCAATGAGAGTAATTTTGGGTTTATCTTTTGTAAGAAAAAATGCAATTTCACAAAATATCCCATGTCTGGAGAATGGCCCATATGCATTTTTGGATAGAGCAAGTGTACTATACCGCCTCAGTTCTACTATTAGTGGTATTGGATGAAGTTCTCAAGTTCAGTTTCCTACGCTTTCAGAAAATTCTAGCGCCGATTTGAGCAAACTTCGATGGCCTATACTATATTTTCATTTTAGGAATCTTGACCCTGAGGCACAAATGCTTCTATACCATCATCACATCGGCAACAAATGTGGCATGAATATTCCTGGATACGCCAGAAAGAGCACTGTAAGGTTAGCATTAAAATAACCACCAATGAAACCTCTAAGATCTCTCTTCCCATAAATATGCCAAATATATTTGTATATGTTTATTAGATAAAGGCTACTATACCATTCAACATGTCTGCACCAAATTAGACAACAATATTCTTCGAAGCCCTGCAATTAGTACGGTGGAAACATCTCCATCCCACAAATCGTTTAACTCACTCTTCCAGGATATAAGTAGGTTCTATTGTTTTTCACTTTCTTTGCTGACTGCAACAGGTGAAGAGCAATCAAAAACCATTTTCGAAAGTTGTGAGAAAACACACAATTTAAGGTGTATAAACACTTGAATTTAAATTCATTTTTGTCCCTCTGGCACATACATTATCGATCTACAACAAAAGACATAAAAACCAAAAAGAAATCGAAATGAAACTGCTTACACCTTAAAATGTGTTTTCCTACAACTTTCAAAAGTGGACTTTGATTGTTTTTCCCCTGTACCTTTCAAACGTAAGTGTATCACAACATTCGTTTTGAATATATATCTTAATTTATTATTTTTAAAATTGGAAATAGATTATTGTTGGGAACACTGTTTTCGATACATACAGGGTTTGTCCGGAAAGAAATGAAACTGTGTCCCGGTTCGAAGAACTCTCCTTGACTATCGACACACCGCTGCCAGCGTGATTTCCACACAGCGCACGCCTCCTAAAAGTCAGCTTCCGCCAACCCACTCAGAACACCCGTAGCTGCTTCTTGAATGGCCAAAACATCGTCAAAATGGCGATCTTTCAAACTTTGTGAGCTTGAGAAATATAAAAAAAATCTGCTGGGCTCATGTCGGGACTGTATGGTAGCTGCAGGATTGTAGCAACGCCGGTTCTAGTCAGTAATGACGTCACAATGAACGCGGTGTGACTCGGAGCGTTATCGTGATGGAGCTATCAGCATTTGGCAATATCCAGTTGGACACGATTGACTTTGTCTCGCAGGCGTTTGAGACTTGCACGTAGTAAGCAGCGTTGACAGTCTTCCCTTGAGGCACAAACTCTTTGTGTACCACCCCTTTCTTGTCAAAGAAGGCAATGAGCATTGTTTTGATCCTGGACCTTGACATTTGTATCCTTTTTGTACCGCGGAGACTCCTTGGTGTGCAACTCCGAATTTTGGCGCTCGGTTTCAGGGTGGTATTGGAACACACATGTTTCGTCGCCTGTTATTACGTTGTCTAAAAAATCCGGTTCACTCTCCACTTGCATCAACATTTGACCGGAAATGTAAAGTCGTTTTTCCTTTTGTCCGTCATCCAACAATGTTACACCATTTTCGCACAAATCTTGGGTATGCTCAAAATTCTACTAACAATTTCATGCACCACTGTTTTGGGTAGATTTAGTTCTTCTGCTATCATTCTCACACTCAAACGACGGTCTTGGTCCAAGAGTTCCTTTCCTTTCCTTCACTTTGACGACGATTTCGTCCACACGACTCGTCGAAGGGCGTCCAGATTGTTCGTCATTCTCCAAGTTTTCCCATCCGTTCTTGAAATCACCATGCCAACAGAAAACCTGGGCATTTGGGAGGGCTTGGTCCTGGTACGCTTTCTTAATCATGGTGAACGTCTCTGAAACGGTTTTTCCAAGCTTGACGCATTTGTAACTTTCAAAAATCTCGACGTCGTTCTTAAACACGGTTCGCATGATAAGCGACCCTTACTCTACCAGAGCTCGAAAGCGACTAAGAAACTTGTATTGTCCAATTTGTAGCTTTAAATCCTTATCTCATGCTCTGGGAACAAACTTTCAAGATGGCTACACTTTTTTCAGTAAGGCGGCTTTCCCACATCTTGTACACCCCGCAAGGCGATGGAAGTTTGTTCAGGGGGCTCAGTTCTATATACTTCCCAACTTTGAGCTTTCTTGTTTTTCGGAAAATTGTCCAATACTTACAATGAGGGCAAGTTGATAACCCTGGAGTTTGATAACGGCAGTGACATCTGTTGGGGACTGTGTGTGTGACTGGGTAAAGATATGGTTCCGTCGGCAACACAGAAGTGTCTTCAAGGATAGGATTGATTGTTAGATTGGATCGAAAAAAAAAACATTTTTTTTTAAAATTTGGTAGCGCCTAGTGCGGTAAAGATGTCATTCGTAACAGTGACCTCACCTCACACAATAAAGTTTTTTTTATAACTCTTTACCACTGTACTGATACATATTCAACCCAGCTTAAACATATTACCTTTAATGAATTTCATTGGTCGATTTATGGAAAGAACGTCGAAACAAACGTGTAGGACTCATAACGTAATCTTTATTTAGTTATTTGGTGATTCAAAATTCCAGCAAAATTCGCAGGTTACTCCAGTTTTGTGCCTAATGATGATTTGGTATAAAGATTCATAGGACCTCCGCACATATTTTATTGTGCCAACTGCTACCACGGAATCAGAGTAAGAGCTAGGACCGTCAGGATTAAGACATCAAACTCACCTTCCATTACAGTGTACGGTGGTCTATTCCTACAGAACCGTGGCGTCTGATATATAAAATTGCATACTAAAAATACCTATGTTAATTCAACACTTTTCGGTGACCCAGCGTGAGTACCACTGTTTTGTGTTAAATCAACAGAAAACGCGGTGTTGGTTTCGGTACTAGCAAGAAAAAAAGTAACGGCTGTAGCGAGATTTGAATATGGGTTGCTAAGTTAGAAGTTCAGTGTCTTACTGACTAGTCTAAAATGGCCAGACAGAAATATACACTAGATTCAAACAGTATTTATAGGTATAAAAATACATTGCTAAACTCCAAACACAAATGTAATTACTCGCACGACTTTTATCATTGTTTTTTAATCACTTTTCCATTTATCAGTTAAGCATCAGAATTTTTATTCATTGAGAATATGTTCCATTTTTATGAAAAGCAAGCGATCAAGATGGTGACAGAGAAACACTTGAAGTATAATCAACACCGTGTGTTGTGTTGAATTAACACAAAAATTTTGTAATCACACTCGGACACCAAAAAAGTGTTGAATTAACACAGGCATTTTTTACTGCCTTTTTTGCCTGATTGTCTTAGCTGCTCTGCAAGATGCAGGATTTATGGTGACAGGTGACATCACATCTTGCACAGATTTAGTTAGAAGAGAAAAGGAAAAGGTGGGACAGGAACTACAGGAAGATGGAAAAATCCTAGGTGTGTGTGTTAGAGGCAGTAGTTTTGACGGAAGAAGAGAAAACGCGTGTTCAGACGAGAACTGGTGAAATATATAATCGCATATAGATGGAAGAAGATCGTGTGTGACAATTCTCCTTAAACCTGGCTCATGTGAGCCCAACTTCAGAACGCGGAAACGCTTGATTCTTCCTAGATTTTCTACACACAAGTTAGCTGATACTTCATAATTACTGACGATAAGATGCGACGGAACGTCGACCAATATTACGAAGATGAACGGAGCCTTGGCGTGCCTGGAAAGGACCACATAGAAGTGAATCTTATAGTGTGTCTTTTAATAATGAATGAACTACCATTCAGGCATTTGATGCACGTGTTAGTATGGTGTAACAACAGCGCCAAACCCCCTTTCTGTTCAAACTGGATCTAAGCTGGGACAGTACGAATAATTATTCATAGTCACATTTCAGCGGGTATGAAAAAAATGCAAAATACCAGCGATTAAAACACTGACCAAATGTATTTATACGGTATATTGCGGGTGTATCCTACTGTAGAGATCTCTGAATCATTACGCAACAAAAAGTCGGAACCACTGGTTCAATCATGCTGGCTCACAACAGCATGCCGGATAATGCTGTTGTTTTTTAGTACCTCTAAATCCGACCAAGCACTTTAGCTTTCGACGAGATAATGTGACGGAGGTTTCCGGGTCTGCGTGTTTCAGCATAAGACAAACCTTCATGCGGGGATCAAGCAAGTCATTTTTGAAATACTTGTGTACTTTTCAGAATTTCTACCTCAACATCTCAGAAAATGTCCTGTCAGTTGTACATACGAACGGTTACTAGGCCTATGTACAGCTAGGGTAATGACTTTCATACAACCTAGTTTCCCTGTATCATA